>JAJOOH010001170.1:0-16449 GCA_029582605.1 Solanum gracilifrons | reverse complement strand
GCCTACTTGTGCAATGCATAAATGGAGTCCCATATCCCCACTCATTCTAAGTAGAACTTCTTAGTATGTCATAATACATAGTTCATGTTCATGTTATTATCATAGTTCATAATATTGTCATGTAGGGAAATATAGCCTCAAGATACATAGACCATGTGAGCCACATGGAATCTGGTGTCATGACCCACATCGAAAAATAGGTGTCCTACTTGCCTAAGGTAGAACTTATGTATTGGCTTCTAGGTGGATCAACTAGTTAAACACCTATGTTGGCACATAGTTCTGGGATAAGGAGATTTCTACTATAAACTCGGACTAATACGTAAAAGGTTTCCATCTCATGAGATAACTATCTTGGGAACCCGAACTAACTGGCGTGAAGGAACCATTGGGAAGCCAGACTAACTGGCGTAAAAGTTTCCATCTCATATTCATATCCACTCAGTGCTAAGCATAATTCTCTTTAAATTCATATTAAGTCTTTACTTAAGTTCATGTTCATGAAAGAATGCCCTAGCACTCAAACCAACATGGTATCATGATAGATCATAGATTCAATAGATGAGAATAGTCTTTCAATCTTAGAATCATTAATATGTGAGTAAACCTTTCAGATCATATTCATAGTGTGTTAATGAGAATAGCCTTTCATTCAACACAACAAGATCATCATAGTCATAATTAACTCATGCATAATAATGTGTAAGGATATAGGGGAGAATGACCTTTCCATCAATATTACAATTACACCATAATTATAGAATCTTCATTCTAAACATATATCTTGAAGCACATGAATAATTCTCATATTCATGTACAATTCTCACAATTTAACTTTTAAGGATCATAATTCACATTCAACCCAACATCTAGAATTTCTACATTAGATATGGGTAATAATATAGCTAAATCAATTCAATTAATCTAAACAAGACCCATTTACATGATTCTAAAATCAGTTAACTCACATTATGATAACAATTTAGCAATAGAAGGGATCCATCGGTTATTTGGGGATTTTCATCATAATTCAACCATAAATCATCAATTCAATAATAACCCAACATAATTCAACCATTGAAATAATATTTAAAGAGAACCTATGTGATTCGAACAAAACCCTTACTTTTGGGGAAAATTGTAAGATTTGAAATAAAATTTTGAAGAGGCTCTATGGGTGGAATCTACCCAAGATAAAAACTACCATACCTTGATGATGAATATTGAAAAAATTTGATGAAAAAAACATGAATTCTTCAGGACCAAGCTTCAATTTTACTCCTCTTCTTCTTGGGTTTTTAGAGAGAGAAATATTATGAGGAAGACGAACTTTTGATTTTGATTTGGGTCATTGTGAAAGTGATTTAGTTTGGGTGTTTAATGACTTAAAATACCTTATATACTTATTTAAAAATAATATGAAATATATCCATTTATAATGGACTTAAAAATTAACATTAGACTACTACATAGCATGCACTAAATCTATGTTGTTAATTCTTTTCTCATTAACTACCTCCTTGGTCCGGCAAGTAGCAGCAAGGCGAGTTCTAATGCGTGCACTCATTAAAAAGACTTCTGAACAAAATAATTAACAATACATACATGGTTCCCACTATTCAAGAATTACTTAATTATTATTCATACTTGGTTAATTGTTCATGGTTCCCACAACCCCAGTTGTGGATTTAGCTACTCATGCTTGAGAGTTCACAATTCATAATTAGATAAGAAGAATTCATGAACTTACAATTAGAATTGATGAAACCCCCCGAAATCTTCAATTGAAATTCAAAGTCAAAATTGTATTAAACCAAATCCAGAAATCAAATTGCTACAGTTTGCAAGTTAATTACCAAAAACACCAAAAACTAAGAGGTTTCAATAATGTCTAACCTCCATAAACGATGTTTATAACTCCTATTTAAATAAAACAAATCCTAAATCAAATAGGAAACAAAATAAGGAAATAACTAGCAGACCGTGGGTCGAGCTATCATCCGTAAGGACGGACGTGAAGGACAGACCGTGGGTCGACCTACGGTCCGTCATCTTGCTCTGTGGTTCCACACTTGTCAGACTTTACTGATACTCTCTACCTACGATGCCTCACCTACGGTCCATGGACTGGACTACAGTTCGTCCTAGCACTCTATGGTTCTAGTTACTGGAGCTGATCTTCAAGGACAAGACCTACGACTACCCATCCACAGACCGTGGTTAGACCTACGATCTGTGGGTGGTCACTTCTGCACTTTTTAGCTCGCATCTTCATCAATTGCATTCAAGCCTATTTCGTGCAAGCATTATACACAAAACATCAGTTCTAATCAAAAATAGCCCAAGACGCACACAAATTCTAAGTGTAACGCATTAAAAATACCATAAACTCACGGTATATCAACACCTTCAACTTAAAGTTGTTGTTTGTCCTCAAGCGACACACTAAACTCTAAACGACTCTTCTGTGGAAGTAGACGTACAACCTCAAGCAATCACATGGCTTTTTCCATAAGTTTCATCACATTAGTGCAAATCTTTTCATCTATACTCGACAAGCTAACTCATACGGATCAAAACATGACATATACACCTTTCACAATCACCAAAGTATCAATTCTCCAACAATGTAACTGGTACCCTCACTTCAAAATAAATCCTTTTTCACACACAAAAGATATGAATTTCAAGTTTTAGGGTTCATTCAACACTCACGCTCAAAAGTGACTTCAAGTAAAGTTAGTGCTCAATACCATAGGCTTGCCCCTATTTTCATTGCCTAGACTGTACAAACTATTCACTAGGATAACTATAGGACTTTCTTAGCTGGTAACGTAGGCTCAAGGTCAGGTAGGGTACATTTGGGTACTTTTTAGTGACTTTCTGCCCTACTGGTAATTACGCTAGCTTTTTAACTCTTTTCTTAACCAATTCATGACATCTTTAACTTTTATGGTCTTTCCCTTGACTCTCTTTTGCACATATGTGAATTTTGACTTTATAACTCTTATTTTTCTCTTCTTTTTTTTTTAACTTTATTTTTCTTTGTTTGTTTCAACACTTTTGTCATTCTTTTTTTTGCCTCTTTTGAACAAAGTCACATCTTCTATTATTTTTTTCCTTTCTCTATTTTTGTTTTAAACAAACTCTTTTCACACCCATTTCTTTCGGTTTCCTCTTTCATAGCCACCTTGAACTTACGTATTTTGCATGAGTTGAGGTGCACAATATCCGATGTCGTACCAGGGCAAAGATCAATGTAACATTTTGAAGTAGTGACCCTAAACATATGCTTTTGGCTTAAGTCAAGGTGCACATGTCCAACGAGGGATCGGGGCCAAGACAATTATTTTAGGGAAGGTGATTTATTTGTATTGAAAGTAGTGGTGTACATTAGGCTCAAACATTTGGATCAAAGGGAACATTTATTTCTTTTGGTTGAATTATTTAGGCTTGAGTGGACTTATTTGAACAAGGTCATATTATCATTTCACAACTTCTAGCCTACATTATATTAGCAAGACCAACGGGGCAAGTTCTAGATTGGCACATACTGCATGAACATTCAATATTTTCTAACACACACTTGGCATATTGTTTCATTATCAGAGTATTTGATTACATAGTTCATGTTTTAGCTTAAGTAATGAGGTCAAATTGGTTCCTTAACATGTCATATTGAGATCCAGCACATTCAACACATCAAACCTAAAGATCTAGCACATTTTAACTTTTTTGATGTGTAACAATTTCATGCTTTTTATGCCATCATGCTTTCAGTCTTCTACTTACTTCTACATATACAATCCTAAAGATGTCGATTCAACAAAAAAGGGAAACAATCCTTTGGGGGAAACGAACACAGGCAACAAAACCCCAAATGAGGATTATGAGTTGGGTTACTCAGACTTCACCCTATAACTCACAGTCCATTTACCCCACCCCCAACAAAATAAGGTGCAATTTCCCACAATGAACAAAAACCAAAAGTTAAACATAGGGTAAAGCAAATGTCAGGCGTATATGCATCGAAGACATCTCAAAAAGCGGGTTGATCCGATTTCCCAAGGACCGGTTGATCAACACTTGGAACACCATCAGTAGCACCCTCATCAAATAAAGTAGCACCCTCAGTAGTGCTCAAACTACCAGATGGGCCAACATCCACCTCATAGGCCTGCTGATGTCTCCTCTCCTCATCAAGAATAGACACCCTCTAGGTCTCCTCAAACTGTTGCGCTTCTTCTTTCTCAATCCTCGAGCCTCCATAGTATCGGCAGTGTGGTCAGAGCAGGGACCCTTCCTAGGAGTATGGGAAGTGTCTGGTGGTTGAATTGTATCTCCAAATAGGGCAGTCATCACCACCTCATCCTCCAGTACCGCAGGGGTAGACTTTGGCTCAGTTTCAAAGATGGCTAGGAGTGTAACAACATCAATACGGAGGTGACCCAACTCCTGCTGGAAGGTGGTCACATCTATGGTCGGCGCTAGCCTCTCTAAGGCTCTCAACTCAAAGGCATCCAAACACTTATGAATGGCCTGAATCTTCTGGTCCATAAGTTGTTCCATCCTCACCTCGGACTCCGTAATAGAGCATTGCATACACGACTTCATGTCCTATAGCAAGGTGGCCATCTGGGTCTCCAACTTCTCGATTCTGGCCAGAGGAACGACAGTGGACATTGAAGAGGGAGCGACTAGGGATGAGATAGGGGCCAAACTAGTGGCAGCCGACTGTAGAGCTTCAAAATCTGTTGTAGGGGCAGGAATGGTGGTGTCATCGTCCTGTATCTGTTCTACATCCACATCTAGGTCATCATCTCGAATGAGGTCGATGTCCCGAGTCTTAGTCACATCAAGTAACCGGTCACAATGCCAAATAGTAACAAAAGCATCCATGCGGAGCTGAAAAATGAGACACAGGAAAGGCAGGGTGGTGGTAGTCTTAAAGTCCCTCTCGTGGATCTCAACTATCAAGATTCGGTCGAAGACGATATTCAAACCTGCTAGAATGGTTGCAATCATCACAGCTCGGTCCCATGTAACAACATTGTCTGCCTGAGTCAGGGATAGTTTATTCCGAACCAACAACTAGAAGAACTTCGTAGCAAATCTCAGTGTAGCCTTACTAATACCCTACCTAGGATTCGGAACCCACTTAACGCGCTCTCCATCCTCAGCAATATGATGAGTGAACCATCTCAATAGTGTCTCCCTTTTCTCGGCATTCCTCTGAAATGTCGCACTCTTAATGATGTCCATCCAATAGTCATACTCTGTTGTACTGATAGGCAGAGTGTGGGCTGGGCCATATAAAACCCTGCAAATGGTGACCTCAAAGATATCTACAGGGATGCCCTGAACCAATGTGGACCAAAGTGGAGGCTGAGCTACGGGATTTGATCGTTTAGAGATGGAGTTTCCGATGGTGGAATCATACGAAGCATAGAACTCTCTAGCAATCTTCTCACTGTATTTCCTGGGGTTCCATGCCATCCACTCGCATCCGTGTCTCTGGAAGTGCTCCTCAATAACTGGTACAATGTGTAGGCTTCCTGTAAGGACCGTGCGCTCCTCACTCGTGATCTTAGCCATCCACTGGTGTTCATTTATCATCGTGCCATTCTAATATATCTAATGCTGGCCAGGACCACACCATATGTTCGGCTAATCTGCTTTGTGGGGAGGCTCAACTCTAGTAGGTGTCAGGCTGTCACCTGACCTATCGGTATCTGATGAATAAACGGTGCTTCCGCTAGGACCAGAGCTGGAATATGACTTTGAACCAACTACTGCTCCGATCTGTATGGCCCACTCCTGAGACTTGGGGTAGAGACCTCGTCGGAGCTAATCTACTAGGCTTTATTCCTAATAGTGTGGGGTGCATTAAAGACACCCTGGAGGCCAGTGGAACATACTTTCTATCACTGTCCTTCTCAATTATACTTCGGGAAAGGGTAACTGATTTTAACTTGACCCCCCGTGCGTAGGTAAGAGCTTATTAAGGAGCCATGGTACCTATAAAAGAGTTGTTAGTACTAAAATTAGGGAATAAAACACATGAAAAATTTTTAGAACAATATTCAGATCCAAACAAAAACTCAAAAAAATTTAGTCAGTAGCTGAACCTTTGACCCACAGTGGGTACCTATGGTTCATCGATAGATGGACGGCTTGTGGGTCCCCTTCATAGATTAGAATACCCAAAGTTGAGTCTTTGATGCGGGAACCATGGATGTGCAGAATGATCCATCGATAGAACGACAAACAGTAGTCCACACTGTGGTTCTACACTTCGGAAATTTTATGTGTGCAACTGGTCCACGGACCTTGCCCTATGGTCCGTAGGTTGACCTATGGTCCATGGGTAGAGGTCGTAGGTCAGTTTTGTGCCAGGTCTCAGATTTTGAACTCACACTTAGTGCTATATTTCAACAAACACATGGTCAAACTAGGGCTACACATGCATTTCCACTTATATTTTGATATTTTATCATTCTTAGGGCTCTGATCATTCAATTTTATTCACATTTACACAAAACCACTTAAAAACTCTAAGTAAAAACATCTAATTTAGACCTACTAATTGATTTATGTGGTTTTAATTTATAACACACTCGCATACTCTCATTCCAAGGGTGTTTCTAACTAAAATTCGACATTCAAATAGAAGATGAACAACCCAATGTCAAGGTTCAACTTCGTGATTTCATGATTTAAAAAATGAACAGTGAATTCAAATTTGGGTTGAAATAGTTTACCTTACAAGTAATCGAAGTTGGTTAGTGTGTTACTGCAATGAAGATCCTTGAAGCATGTGTGGGCTCACCCCACCACAAATAAAAGCAGTTGCCCTCAAATGCAAGTAATAAGAATCCCAAAGTAGATGCTAGTAATTAAGAGAGAAGGGTAGAGAAAGGTCATATCTACACATTTACTTCATCTATCGGAGCATTGTTGCCTGCTGCATTAGTCTGAAACTCGACAATGGCCTCCGGGTTGTCATTATGAGTTTCATTGTGTTCCTTTGTTCTAGCTTCTGCAGCGACTTTAGCTTCAACCATTCTATCCACGTCATAGGCCGCCAAAAAGGAATTTGCGGCTATGTATAATCTGCGTCTCTTTGCAGGAATGGTGGTATCAATGGGAATCCTATCACTGGTACTTGCTTTCTTACTCTCCCTTCTTTCTTTGATCAGTTCTGCTATCTTTTCGTCTCTTTTGAAATTTCTTGCTCTTACATGTCGGGGTAGCATGTCTCTTCCTTCTGCACTAGTTTGTGACGTGCTCACTCACTTAGGTTAGTTATTGAAATTTGTGCATAAAGCAACTAAGAGTGCAGGCAGGAAGGGAGAATTAAATGGCCTCTTGGCGCGTCCCTGGAAACTTTCAGCGATAGCAGATTTATCGCCGATTCTTAAAGTTTAAATAACCCAAATTCGTTGTTAATGAAAGGTGACAAGAGCAGTTAGGCGAATCACCGAGTGATTTAGCGAGCTAGGTCTACAGCACCAACGGCTCGCCAACTGACTTAGCATGCCTAAGCTCTACGCAATTTCCAGCCTCAACCTCGCAACCCTTTAGTGACGAATCGGATGCTAATGAAGTGCGACATAGCAATGAGATTCAACTCCGCACACAATTCGACACTTACAATAATTTAGACTTGCAAAGTGCAGTTGTAGGTTTGGTAGGATGAAGAAATGATAGAAAATGAATGAATCAGAAAATTTAAACCTGAGGCTTGCAGAAATCGTCCAGTTTCTGCCCATTCGGTGATGTACATTAGGTACGATCATTCACTCGACGAAACGCCAAGTATCTAGTCTCTTCGCCAAATCTAACAGGACCCAACTCAAGTGAGGATCCCAACAGCGGTCTATATTGAAATCGCCGACATGGTTGGCGATTCGCCATTAATTTTCTACTGAACACCGAGTTTTTACAGAATCCCAACTGACATTGCCTTGAGTAACCCGACGGAAAGAATCGTGTTCGCCGATGTCATTGGTGATCCGCCAACTGAACCCGTTGTTTGCCTCCATATATTATTTCATTCTCCAACCTGTACAAACTACACACCAATATTTTCTCAAAGTAAAACAAAGAAATAAAGGGTTTTGGGTTGCCTCCCAAACAAAGCCCTAGTTAACGTCGTGGCACGACGCTAGTCCACCTTCAACTTTCACTCTTGGGGTTAGCCATAGTGTCACTAGGCAACCCCTTGTTGTCTCAGATTTAGGTGAGACGAGATATGACCCATTTGGGTCTCCAACTGCTTGATTGAAACTGAATGAGAGGTAACGGTCTGGCTGAGGGTGGAAACATCCTCTTTTATGCCTTTCAGCATTTTGTTCGACCCTTCAACATTGTTAATGATGCACGAGAGCATATCCTCAAACCTACTACCCTCCAAGTCCTTTGGGTTTTGGCATTCGTAGGGGGGCACATATCTTTCTTTCTCCTAATCTTTCCAATTAGGATTTCGATCTTTCCATTCTCTATCCTTCGATCCTTCATCTCTAACCCAACCTTGATTTCCACCCTGCCTTTGGTAGTTTGATAGATAACCTCCACCTTGGTTGGCTAGGAAGTTTACCTCTTCATTATACAAGGCGTCGAAACTTGCCTTTTCAGGAATTGCGCACTCGACCCCCACAACATTGACACCACGGGTACTAGTCCCCATGACATTTTTGGATAGAATATCAAGTTGTGTCATGATCTTGGCCATATTTTGATATTTCTCATTGTCTTTTTCAACCTGCTCCTTAGATAGCTGAAATGTAACTGTTGAGACTTGATCTTCGCGGGTGTACCACTCCCTGTTGATGGTTGTCATACCATCAAGGAGTTAAACTGTCACTGCGTATGATTACTGAATTAAGCTTCCGGGTGAGAGTCGGTCAGAGACACCCTTGTTTTCCGAGTCTAGACTCCGGTAGAAGTATTGAAGTAGCACATCGTCAGGAAGACCAAGTGTTGGGCATTGTTACACCAGTTTTTTAAATCTGAGCCAGGTTTCGTGTAGAGGTTAGCCGTTCAGACGCTTAAAGCTTTGGATGCTATCCCAGATAGTCATCATCTTTGAGGGAGGGAAAAATCACACATTGAATGCATTCACCAACTCCTCCCACGAAGTAATTGAGTTACGTGGCAACTCGACAAACTACTTGCACGCCTCACCCATCAATGAAAAAGGAAATAACCTCAATCGAACTGATTCCTGAGAAATATTTTTGAATGAGAATGGTCCACACACGTCTACGATGCTTCGAAGATGCTCGTGTGGGTCCTCATGAGCTAATCCGCTGAAAATCCCCTTTAGTTGCTGAAGTTGCAACATGGTGCTTGTTATGTGGAATACTGTGTTTCCTTCTGCTGGGGGCAGACGAATAGCTCCAACACCTCCCATGAGATGCGGATCATTGAGATAATGTTCGTGGACATCATGGAGATTTTCGATGTCATCTTGATGGCCCACCTAACTCCCGTTACTACTGTTGACACTCATGCTTTCTGGAATGTTTCCACAATGAATAAAACATAACTAAAAGTTAAGTTAGTTAACTACAACAAGTAAGAGTAGAAATTCTATTAAGCTAAAAAAATATCTCAAATAACACCACTACCCGGCAGCGGCGCCATTTTGATGCTTATCATGACCAACGACACTATCCTACGGTATGAGTGTCTACGATAGTCGATAATATAGTAAGCCAACTAAGTGTTGGGGTCCTGTCCCAAGGGAGCAGTTTTGAGACTCAATCGCCAATTAGAATTTCGTTTGAATTAGTCGTAGCTAAAAACAGTTGCGATAAAATACATTGTAAATTAAAGGGGGTGACACAGAAATGTCAAATATCAAAAGGGGTTTTGTAACAAGTGATAAAACAACAAAATAAACAAGAAAATCAAGTATGAGGATGGTTCTTGGGATGTGGCCGCAATACAAGTTGAGATAAACCATTTGGTACATACTTTCAATAGGAAATTTGCAAGACAATAGTGACTAGGCTATGCTTTAAATGGAAATAAGTTCCCTCTCGAGCAACTTACGCCGTTTTAAATGCCTTTCTCTCGGACAACCATTTGCCACATGAAGACCAGCCTACGCCTTACCCTACTCACTCTCTCAATCTAAGTTTAGGATATGGGACTAGGGCTCACCCTCTCGGACTGAACCACATGTCGACCCACTCCTTAGGCCATCAGTCTAGTGGTTTTGGTTTCGCGACCTCCCTTTTGGGCAAGCCGAAAACACATGGGTGGCTTTGTATTTGCAACTACCAACCCTTTAGATAAAACCACAACCAGTAGGTGAAATCACAATTAAAATACATCTAACCTATCAGCAAGCAAGACTCAACAAGTATATCAACCCATATTTCCTAAATCACACCCTAAGAATGGGGTTTTTTAGCCCCACATCAAGAAATAAGAAATTATACCTAACATGATAAATATATCAACTGGGTATAAGAAATTAAACCTTGAATTAAGCTACGGAAGAAGATTAAAGAAGACCAACTTCCAACTTGGGGAAGATGAACTCCTTTCTTCAAGTCTCCGCAAAACCCTCTCCAAAATTGAGAGAAAAATACAGAAAAATACTACAGACTAATAATAATTTTGACTCTAAAATTGTTCTCCTCCACTAGACTACAACTCTAACTAGTATTTATAGTTTTCACAGATTGTTCTGCGGAGGATAGTTTGGCGACATTAGTCGAGATCACTGATGAACTCGGTGATCCGCCGTTTAATCAACTCATCGACTTCAGTGTCTTGCCTTCAACATCCTCATATTTTGAATCATTGGGCGGTAGAGTACTGCTTCGCAGAATTAATCGACGACTCGCTGACTGCTCCTTTCCTCGCCTTTTTATCCACTTCCTTTAAGGATTCGCGTACTCGAACAAAGGGCGGTGCATATCAATTTGGCGACTCGCCAAGTTGGACTCAGTGATCCGTAGCCTTTCATTTCTATTTTTTTCAGCCCTTTTTGCTCCGTTTTGCGCCTATGTGTCCATGCTTCCAGTAAAACTTCAAATACCTGAAACTTAAGCATTTTAATCAGGTATTGAGATAAAACAAGCATTCGAGGACACTATTTCTATTAAAAAAAAGCCCTAAATGAGTCCAATTTGTGGACTCATCATCTATTCACTTAACCCATCTAGGCATTACTTAAACATCCTACTCAACCAATCTATCAACATACTTCAAAACTCATCATGACTAAGTCGGGTTCTACAAACAACTATACATAACCTCACAATAACCTTGCTAGGTAGGCACACTATCTCCCCCTTGGGAGTAAGCCTACACAAATTTTTCTAAACATCTTTCATAACATAAAGGCAACAATGAAGCATCATTCATACTAAAGACAACATCACAATCTATCACCTCAAATCTCTTAACTCACATAGCCATAATTTGCATAACAACCCACCTTTTCTCCCTTGCTCCTACTAGCATAAGCCCTGGAGTATTCATATCCTAAAGACCATCGGATAAGGAATCTAAGAGAGACCTTATAGAGTTAAACTATATGGAATAACTTAGAGAATGAAGAAGTGTGGTTTCCTAAGCATCCAATAGCCTCCTATTCATAAATGTGGTCCGCTTCATATTTATGAACAAGACTCTACTAGACGTTATTTGAGACAATCCTAGAACCATTCTAAACCTTGTGCTCTGATTACCAAGTTTGTTACGACCCAGGGGTACACCCTAGAAGTAACACGACGTACTTGACCCCAAAGGGGTCTCACACAAGCCCTTAGCATATCATGAACATAAGATAATAGAAATTATGGAAAATTTAAGACTTTTACAATCGAAGTCATTTTCATAATATCAAGCAGAAGCCTTTCTATACTTTGTCTCAAACCATCTAATGCACTTTAGATTCAAATCTTAGGACATAGCCCATACAATAGTCTCAAAACATGGAATAAAGACATAAAGGAACAATGGTTTTGTCCTCTAAGCTATGAGGAATCACCAAGTCTTCAACTCCTTAGCTCCTTAGAAACCTAGCTTCAAGATAGAACTCAAGTCTCCAAACCCTATATTTGATTATAATGTAGGTAAAGTATGTGTTAGTACAAAATATACTAAATATGTTAGCTAGCATAACCATAAGAGCGTAAGACAAGGGTTAGTCAATATAAAACATAATCCAAAATCATATGAAATGCTTCATGAAACATAAACCATAAGCATACAAGACAATATAATAATCATAATAAGAAAAGTCTCAAACATAAACATCATATAAACATAATTGACTCTTAGTCATCTATACCATAATAGAACTACTCTCAAGTAACCTCAAAAGCATACATGTGCAAAGCATGAATAGCATACCATAATACCAACCAAGCCAAGTATCCCTTTTTGGTCATCTTAATCATAGTCTATATGCATGGTCAAGTCTTCAACTTTTCTTACCATAAGGGCACCATACTTATAAGTAACCTCAAAGCACACTTATGCAATGCATGAAAGGAATCCCATAATACCCTTCACACTAAGAATAACCTTGAAGTCAACCTATTCATATTCACCGTCATTTGGTCAAAATATTGGCTTACTTAAAAGGGAACTATCACCTTTAGTCGAATAGATCTTAGAAGGCAACTATGGCAACCACCCATGATAAACTACACTATATAAGAGAACCCTTCACAACTAGCCTCAAGTCATACTTGTTCCATGAATGGATAGCATCCCATACTACTATCCACACTAAGTACTCCTTTAAACTATCATGAACGCTCACTAATTGGGGACTACACCCTCTTGACTATTTTCCTCTATTCATTTAAGGTATTTCTCTAGTTAGTACTAGGCAAGTCATCACACATGAATGAACACAAGACATCAATTCAAGGCTACCAAGGACTAATACCTTACTAGGCTAGACCAAGCTACTAATCTAACAAACATGTCTGCATTATGATAAGTCAAACTACCATGGAGGGCATACAATCATGTAAGACCAAGCTATTTTACGAATGGTGAAAATGTCCTATCCTATCTACTGTGAAACACATCCCATGATGCAATGGAAGCTATCCTTAGGAGAGTATGATTCTGAATCCCAAGCTACCATGATTACTACTAACTCAAGCTACCTTTACAAACACACCAAGATGTTAATGTATGCTATCCTTAGGAGAGTATGATTATCAATCCCAAGCTACCATTAGGAGAGTATATGTCCTCAATCCTAAAGCTACCATGAAATGGTCTTGGCCTTACCAAATCATTCTACCATGAAAGTATTTTACAATGCTAGTTCAAGTTTTCCATAGGAGAGTATAAATCCTCAATCCTAAGCTATAATGAAATGGTCTTGTCTTACCATGTCAAGCTACACATGAAGGCATCCTAACATTGCTAGTTCAAGCTACCCATAGGAGAGTATAACTCCTCAATCCTAGGCTACCGTGACTACTCCTAACTCATGCTAACATGAAATAAATTTTACAATGCCAAGTCTAGCTATCCCTTATGAGAGTATAGTTCCTCCATCCTAAGCTATCAATCTTGGTCTTATCCTACCAAGTCAAGCTATACATCAAGAAAACATATGTCACAACTTCAAGCTATTCTAATTTAACGTCCTTTGATTCATTTTAGGTTATTAAGTCAACCTAGAATCATTTTATGTGAGAGAACCTTGGATATCCTAGCATCTTTTTACCTAAGTGTCTAAGTGAGAAATAGACTTTCAACAATACACACAAGATCACATTATATTGACTTTACTGTCAAAGACCTAATTAAAATGACCACTAGACTTACTCTTAAGCTTTCTTTCTTAATCTCATCATTACACCAAGATTTCAAGGTATTTCAATCACATTCTTCATTAGTAGGTGATTGTAGTCATAATTGATTCATAAAGGTTCAATTCTAACTTTTAAAGTCATGATCCATCATATTCTATAAGGTATAGTTCAATTACTGATTATATGTTCATAACATTTGAACAATTACTACGCACGACATTGATTTAGGAAGATCACCTATGAGCCTTCAATTTCACCTCTAATGGCATAAACCCACAAAGTATCAAATTAATCAAATAGACTAGGGTTTACCATAGAAATCACATGAATTCATCATAATATCTTAATTCAATGTAAATGCAATCATAATTACTTATTATCTACTATATTGAAATCATACTTAAACCCTACTCAAAATATAAACGGAAACCCTAGCTAGAATTCAGTTTTTGACTACAGAATTGGGGGAAAACCTAAGGGCTCTATGGGTGGAAGAATCCATAGATGATTAGGCTAACATACCTCAATTCTTGGCCCGAAAACCAGATTGAAATAATGGAGGAAATCTGCCCCTGTTCCTTCTCTTCTTCTTCTTCTTCTTCTTCACTTCTAGAGAGAGAATTATTTGATAGAATTTTGGGGTTCTTAGATGAATGAGTTAAATGAATTAGTTTAGGGTCCTATTGAGATTATATAGGTGGTTAAATAACTAACTAACCAACCTCCCCTAACCCCTATTTAATCAATGACTTAACCCTCGAACCCCTCATTTAAAACTAAAACATGAAAAATTGTCATGACATACGACCCCACCACCCACGGACCGTGGGTGGGGTCACGGAGTGTCCTGCACCTCCGTAGGTGCTGGTCAGAAGCGACAAGTTGCAGGACAAACCAGACCTTGACCCATGACCCCAACCTACGGGGCGTGCGTCCATCTACGGCCAGTAGGTGGCCAAGCGTAGGTTGCTGGAAATTGACAGTTTTATGGGCTGTTTTGAGGTTATCCTCAAAGACCCCTTGGGTGGTCCGTGGGTGGTCGTATTTTGACGCCCTAACCCTTAAACCTCTATTCTAAGCACATGAATCATTTTTATGAGATTTAATCCTCCTACCACACTCTAAAACTCTTACGAAAGGCTCTAGAACTCTCTAGTTTAATTTACTAGTTTCCGGGGCATTACAGTTAAGCAATATTATACCCAACAAATGAGTTGGGGTCGAATCCACAAGGATCGGCACGTATTCAAATTCAATTACAAAGTAAAAGTGTGATCTAGCTAGCTATAGGAATCGACATTATCGAAAAAGACATGAAATAAATTAAAAGGGTTGACACTAATGTTAGATATGGGAGTTCTGTGTGCAATTATTAACTACAAAGCAGTCACACAAAACTGAAATAACAATATGAAGAGGAATTCTCAGGATGTGATCGATTATAGGCAAATTTCACTATATGGGTAATTGTAACTACTAATACATAGCTAAATATTAGTGGGTAGGCTAGACTATGAGTGAAATATCCTTCTCTCGAACAACTATACCACTTCAAGTGATTTCTTTCGAACATCAACAAGCATAACAATTAAGAACTGTCTGCACCTTAATTCATCCACTCTCTCAATCAAGACAATTAGGATTGGGTTAGCTTTCCCTCTCTCGAGCAACCTAAAAACACAAAGTTAGAACTGTATTGGTAACTGTAATTCATAAATTAAACCTCAGCTAATAATTAAACATACCTTAATATAGCATTTAAACTAGTAATCACCAATACCTATAAATTAATATAACCCATACTCACATGATCACACCCCAAGAATTGGGTTTTAGACAAACATAAAAAGCCAAAAGTGGTTACCAAATTGATTATCCATCAACAGGGTAAGAGTATTCAAGGCTTTACAATGCTAAAAATCAGAGAAAATTAGTATCCCACTAGCAAAATCTCCAAATTGACTCTCCCAAAAGCTTCCAAGTCTACTCAGAAACTATTCTAAATTGTAGCAAGCTAAAATCTGGAAAAGGGAACTCTTCAATTAACAGTTCAAAATTCAATTTATAGTTGCAAAATTTTTTCCATCAAGGTCCATTTATAGTTAGGTTCACCGAGTGGTTTGGTGAACCGCATTTACTCTTTTTTATCGCCTTTTTGCATTTGCTCTAAGGATCCTCAAGTCGTGTAACTTTGGGAGAACACTCTTATCATCGCAAAACTGATCGGTGGCACGCGGACTATCCATTTCCTATCGCTGACTTTTTTTTTCCCCTCACAACTGGCACACTGAAACTTTAGGCGGTCTAAATAGCCACTCGGCGATTCGCCAAGTTCTCTTGGCGATCGTCAGGCTTGCCTTTCTCCACTTCTTCAGTTTTTTTGTTCCTTTTTGTGTGTAAGTGTCCTTGATTTACTCCTCTATTGACATACCTAAAAATCAAGGATTTAACATCAGTTTATGGCACAAATTAAGCATTTGAGGACACTAAAACTATATAAACAAGGCCCCAACTAAGTTCAAATCTTGAACTCATCAAGACTCTATAGCTGCAATAAACATTTAAACATCAGTTTAGAGCATAAAATAGGCATTTGAGTACACTTATAATATTAAAATAAAGCCCTAAATGAGTTGAAATA
>JAJOOH010001169.1:0-41875 GCA_029582605.1 Solanum gracilifrons | reverse complement strand
ATTTTTGTAAAAGAATGTGGGGGTATTTTTGTAAACAAATATTTTTATACAAGGCTTGCTATTTCCAATACATCAAACCAAACAATGTTTAAGAAATAATGCAAGCATAACTAATGCAAGCATTACTAATGCTTGCATTACTAATGCATGCATTACTAATACACATATTCAGCATTATTCTTATACACTCTACCAAACGACCCCTAAAAATGTTAAGAGAAATAATATAAGTAGAAGATAATGATCTAATGAAAATACTCAATCAAATAAAAAGAATTGATTCTTTTCCAAATACACATATTACTTATAGAATAATGTTAGCAGTTTCAGTAAACGTTGACTCAGCCGAAAGAACTTTTTTGAAACTAAAATTGATTAATTTTATTTAAGATTAACAATGTCTCAAGAGAAATTGAATGGATTAGCTATATTATCAATTGAAAAGGAATTATTAAAACAAATCAATTATGAAACAGTAACTATTGGCTTTGTATATAAAAACGCTAGAAAAGTAGATTTTAAAAAAAGTATATATGATGAAAAAATAAATATTAGGGACCCTCTGTTAAGTTTCGTTTTAGGCCCCCAATCCTATTGAGTTGGCCTTGGCACCAAGATATATGATGTAACCAGTGGTGGATCTTCTTCTTGTTGCACATCCTTCTCAGTCAACATATGAGAAACCATACAACCTGAGTGAGGATTGAGAAGTAATACGCAAACCATGAGTAATAGTTCCCTTTACATATCTGAGTATTTTCTTTACAACTTAGAGATGCACATAATTTGGATTCTGCATTAATTAACTGACTTGCAAGGTTCGCAACATGAGTTACATCTAGTCTGGTTAGTGTCAGGTACTGTAAGCTTCCTATAATGCTTCTATATAATGTAGAATCAACTGGAGTCCCAATAGCTTCCTGCAAGCCAGACTTTTGAACTAAGGGAGTAGAGACTTCTTTTGCATCTGCCATGTCCAATTTCTTGAGCAAATCATTAGCATATTTTCTTTAAGACAAGTGAATTCTATCTGGAAAGTAGATAACTTCAACAATTGGGACGAAACTTAATTTTTCAAGGTCCTTCATGGAAAACTCAATTCTCAATTTCTTCACAAATTCATGCATTTGCTTTGAGTTGTTGCCTGTCACAATTATGTCATCTACATATAACAATAGTAGTATTGTTCCTGCTGGACTATGAATAGTGAACAAAGATTAGCCAGATCTGTTGCACTTGAAGACAATGTGACACAGATACAACCTGAACCTTTCAAACCAGGCTCTAGGAGCCGATTTGAGACCATCTAGTGCCTTTTTAAACGGACAGACATTTCTCGGATAATTTGGATTAAAAAATCCTGGAGGTTGACTCATGTACAATTCTTCTGTAAGATGTCCATGAGGTTGACTCATGTACAATTCTTCTGTAAGATGTCCATGAAGAAATGTATTTTTAACATCAAGATGTTTAATAAACCAAGTTGAGTGACTGGAAGATATAGAACAACTCTTATAGTAGTTGCTTTCACAACATGGCTAAAAGTAGCCCTTTGTAACTGATCTGGCCTTATGTCTTTCAATTGAACCTTCTGACTGCATTTTGGTCTTAAGCACCCATTTGGACCCTACTACATGTTGTCAATCTGTGTTTAAAACAGAATTACTGATTTCAATAAACTTTGCAGAAACACGAAGTAACCAAAGTTTTAATGAACCAGTACGAACAAAATAACATAAATTAATTCGTAACAACTAAAATCTGTAAAACATACCAGAATCTGGAAAAAGACAAAATGGAAAAGATCAAGCCCACTGAATGCACAATGTCCCCTTAAGGAAATTATTCTCCTTGATTTGGAATATGTCCTCCCAAGATAGAATTGAATGATCTCAATCACTAGTGTATTGATACCCAAAACTCTGGTGTCAGCGAACCACTCAACAACAGTAAAGTACACGAAGAAACTTTGTGCAGAAGAAGAAGAAGAAATCAGAAAAAATTCGTAAGGAAAAAATCTGAAGAATCAATGTATTTATAGGCAGGAGGAATTGGTTCCGAAAGGTTGCAACCCTTTCAGAATCCACATGATCATTCATGAAAGTTTGCAACCTTTCAAACGGTCATGGTTGTTCCTGAAAGTTGCAACCTTTCAGAACAGTCACTTCCAACGGCGGGAAATTTAAATAAAACGGGTTGCGCGCGGATCCGAGTCGATTCAATCAATTAACTGAATAATTGAAACATTTCGGTTAATTAACTAATTAATTGAAACGTTTTGGCCATTTAATTTAATTTAATTAATAAAATAAATAATTAACTAAATAATTAAAGGACAAAAATAATCTCTTGATTGATCATTTTCCAAAGCCAAAGCCAAAGCCAAGGCCGAGCGAGCGACGACGACGACGGCGCGAGGGGGTCCCTCTTTACAATCCTTTTAACAATTAATAGGAGTGTTTCTATATTTAAACTCTTTTATTTTTCTTTCCACCACCGATGAGGGAGAAGTGCCTTTTCACTAAAGCATAAAAGGACTTTCCAAGTTCCCAACTCTTCAAGTTCCCAACTTTCCAAGTTCCTCTCTTTTCATCTTACCTCCATTTCCCATTAACTCTTGCTACATACCCAATAATCCCCCACATGAATGGGGAATGGTTATAACATAAGGAATGCACGGACGAGTGTGTACTTTATAAGCAAGGATCAATTGCATCTGGATAAGTAGGTTTCCCCTTGGACTTTCCGTAGAGAACATATGTCGGATATACTCGGTCAATCGGTAATGCGATATTTTTGAACTGTCGAGCTTTGGTGTATACCTAGACAACCATATGTCACACAATTAACCATTTACTATTTATGGTTCTTACGGTTGTGTTCGTTTCAACCATGAACACCTCCTGGTTTTATGAGTGAATAGAGAATAGGCTTTTGACATAAAATTCTCTTTGAAGCGGCATACACTTCACACTCACATAGATGATTTTTAACCATGTCATCTCGTAGATACACTATATGGTCAAGTCTGCCAAACTTAGCAAATCATTAAAAACTTTAAGCTTTATTAACTCATTAACAAGCCTTAAAGTCTTAACCTTGTTCCTGAATATTGTCTTCATCATGAGAATGGATTGAGTTGATTGACAATGTCAAACCGTCAGTCACAACTTTGTTTTTCTCCTTGAATCTAGCTCTTGGGATCTCTAGTTTGCTAGATATAGTTACCGCTATGCTGACTTGCCCTAAGCCGTAAACACATTCCCTTAGATGATCTTTCAACTTCCCCTCTCACTAGGCCTTTCGTTAGTGGATCTGACACATTATCGCTTGACTTCACATAGTCAATTGTGATAATTCCACTAGAGAGCAGTTGTCTTACGATGTTATGTCTCCGTCGTATATGACGAGACTTTCCGTTGTACATGACGCTCCCTGCCCTACCTATTACTGCTTGACTATCGCAATGTATGCAAATAGGTCCCACATGTTTGGGCTAGAATGGAATATCCTCTACAATTGTAACAGTTGCCCTTGAATTTCTTCTTAGCCTGTTCTGAATTATGTCCGTTAGACTTCTTTCTCTTCTTGTCTTTGGTAGGAGCTTCTTCAACAATATAAACTCCAATTACTGTCGAACTTTTACGAGGCTTCTTTTCAGCGGTTTTGTTATCTTCCTCAATCTTGAGCCGAATCACAAGATCTTTGTAACATCTTGCAAATTGAAATAACTATGAAGAAGCTTGAAATTGGAAATAGTCATTTTGGAAAGAATTCAAAATCTGGAAATTTAGTTAAGTATGTGAGAAAGTGAGTTTTTGGTCAACTTCAAACAGTCGTAACTCCTAAAGCTCATAATAATTTAGGTGTATTTCCAGTTATGTTTGCAAATCTCTTGGAATGATCTTTCCAACGCCACCGAGTTTTCTTGATTCTGAGTTCGTATGAGTGAGTTATGCCCTTTGGAAGTTGGGTTGTTGGCACAGGGAAGTCAGCCCGAAAATTGTAAGGGTATTTTGGTCTTTTCCATAACCAATTCTTTTGGTTATATTAAGGGTTTAGACTAATTTTAAATCAGTTTTTCCTTTTAAAATTGAGTGTTAGGGTTGTGAGTGAAGAGAGAAAGAAGAGGAGAAAGAGAAGAAGAAGCAAGGTTCGTTGAGATCGTTGTGGTTTTCATCGGGGGTGATCCCTATTAAGGTATGTGAGATCATAGTGTTGGGTTGGTTCATTCCCCCATACGCCAAACTCGTTTTAATTTCTGAGAAAAGATTTGGTTGTGTTTGTTGAAGTCTTGTGGTTGTGGTTGTTGAAGTCTTGTGTTGTGTTGAAGTTCTTGTTGATTTGGAGCATGTTTCTGGTTGTATTTTTCGAGTTGAATCTATTGTAGATTAGGGGTTTTAATGATCCCAAGTGTTTGGGGAAAGAACCTTTGAAGTTAAGAGGGTTTAGAGTTGGAAAAATGAAGGAGGAAAGTCGGGCTGCTTGCATGAAACAAGTCCGTGTCACGGACTTGTTCCCTCTATGGACAAAAATTTGCTCCGCGTCGTGGACAGGATGCGGACTCCACTGTTTCAGAATTTAATTTCGTAACTTTTCTTAAGTTTAGCTGTTCAAAATCATTCCTAAATAATTCCTAAACATCATGAGGTCTTTCCAAACACAATCATAATCCTTGAATCCATAATTCAATTCAAGAAAGTTAGGATCAAAGTTAAGTGAAGTTAAGAGTTAAGTCTAGAAGTTAAGAAGCAAGTTAAAGCAAATCTTTAAAGCTTTTCAAGAGTCTTTATTAAACGTTTTAACTTCGTTTCAAGGCTCAAGTTTCAAGTTAAGTAAAGAGTATAGAGTTTCAAGTTAAGTAAAGAGTTGAGTTCATTTCTCAAAACTTATTAGGGAACTAAGTATTCCCAAAGAAGTTTATAAATGTTTTCGCATTTGAGTAAGAAAGGAACTATGTTTTCCAACAGAGCCTTTGGGCTAAGTTTCGAGCAATTATCTCAAACTAAAGAAATATGTGTTTAAAACACTTATGAGCTAAAGTACTTTGGGAGTAGTATTGAGCACCGAATTAGGGACGCGAGTTCATATTAACTCAACTCTCCATAAGAACCATGTAGCCAAACATGGGACTTAACGTGTCATTCTTTTTAGATGATCACGTAAGATTAAGCTAGTGGATCCACTAAGTTAAGTAAGGTCCTATATCACGGCAAGTTATAGGATGGTCCTTGGGCAACGTGAGGTAAAACGTTGTATCATCATTAAGGCTCATAGTGGTGGTTGTCGGTTAAAGAATCTCCCACTAAAGTTATATTACTTTTATATAAGTAAAGTTGAGTTCGTTATTGTTTTATCATTAACGAACTAAGTTGTTTATAATGTTTTACAAGCTTTATATATATTGCATGTGTCTCATTGCTTTATATTGAGTTAGTTATTCATGAGTTGAACAGAGCCAAGGTAAGTGTTCCTTTGTCCTCCTTTCAAGCTTAAGTTGTTGTTTAGCTTTCCAACTCGCATACTCGTACATTCAATGTACTTATGCTAGTTGGCCTGCATCTTAATATGATACAAATGCATGTACCCAAGATCAGCATCCAGCACGCCGTTGATCCAGCTGAGCACTCCATAGTCAGTGGTGAGCCTCCTTGCTTTCCGGAGGACTCAGTTATTTTGTTTTCTTAGTTTTGTTTTATTAGGATGTTGCGGGGTCTGTCCCAACATCCACCTCAGTATTATAGAGGCTTCATAGACAATCAGTCAGTCAGTTAGTATTGAGTCTCTCATCTATGTATATATGTAAGTATTCTATTTTTGAGATTCGAGTTGCCTTTTTGGCCAAGATTTTATCAGTTGGGTTGTTTTATGACCTTGCATTGCATTGAGTTTTTCTGTTGAGTTAAGTTTCCGCTGAGTTAAGAAAGCCAGGCCAAGGGTTCGCTTGGGGGCCAACAATGGTCTTCGAGTGCTGGCCACGTCCAGGGTGTAGGCTCGGGGCGTGACAAACTTGGTGTCAGAGCCTAGAGTTCAAAAGTCCTAGGGAGTCTATAAAGCCGTGTCTGTAGAGTCCTAGTTATCGGTGTGAAGCGCACCACATCTATAATTAGGAGGCTGCAACATTTAGGAAGATTTTTCACTTCTTTCACACTCATCTCGTGCGTTATAGTTTATCTCTAAAAAGTTTCTTTCTAATTCATGCTTGCGCGTGTTTTCAGATAATCATGCCTTTACGAAGAGTTGGAAGAGGGCATCTTCCGAGACGTTATGTTGAGGAGCAAGAGTTACCTTATGCACCTGGAGTGCAACATCAAGGGGAAGTTACTAATACTGAGTTCAAAGAGGCAATTAGGATTCTGAGTCAAGCTGTAACTAATCAGATTGGTCAGCAAAGGGGAGCTCGACATGAAGGAGCTGACACTTCAAGTATTCGTGAGTTCTTGGGGATGAATCCTCCGAGTTTCATGGGTTTGAGCACTACTGAGGATCCAAAGAACTTCATTTAGGAGTTGAAGAAGATTTTTGATGTGATGCATGCGGCAGATACTGAGAGAGTTGAACTAGCTACGTATCAATTAAAGGATGTTGCTAGAACTTGGTTCGACCAGTGGAAACGGGGCAGAGTTGAGAATGCACCACCTGCTAGTTGGGCCTGTTTTGAGGAAGCTTTCTTGGGGCGTTTCTTTCCTCGAAAATTGAAAAAGGCCAAGGTACGTGAGTTCCTCACACTTAAGCAGAATTTGTTGAGTGTTCATGAGTATGGGTTGAAGTTCACCCAACTATCCCGTTATGCTCCGGAGATGGTTGCGAACATGAGGAGTAGAATGAGCTTGTTTGTTGCTGGGCTGTCTCGTCTGTCGAGTAAGGAAGGTAGGGCTTCAATGCTTATTGGGGGCATGGACATATCAAGGTTGATGGTTTATGTGCAGCAGGTTGAGGAATAGAAGCTGAAGGACAGGGAAGAGTTCAGAAATAAGAGAGCTAAGACCGGTAATGAGTCCGGGCAGCAAAAAGAGAATGCGAACCGTCCGTCCTTTCAACACAGGCAAAAGGGACCTGCTCCATCATCTGCTAGGGCACCTGCACCCAGATACAAAGGTGAATATAATGGCCAGAATTCAAAGGACTTTAAGGCTAGACCAACACAATCTTCGGGTAGTGTGGCACAATGAGGTAGTTCATTCATGCATGTGCTAGGTGTGGTAGAACCCACCCGGGTAAATGTCGTGATGGCCAGACAGGTTGTTTTAAGTGTGGGCAAGAGGGTCACTTCATGAAGGAGTGCCCTAAGAACATGCAAGCTAGTGGAAATCTGGGCAATAGGGCCCAATCTTCATCAGTTGCTCCCCCAGGCAGGATGGCACCTAGAGGAGCTACTTCTAGTACCGGCGGAGGAGCAAACCGCCTCTTGCAATTACCAGTCGCCATGAGCAAGAGAATTCTCCAAATGTTGTCACTGGTATGATCAAAGTCTTTGCTTTTGATGTGTATGCTTTGCTAGACCCAGAAACAAGTTTATCTTTTGTAACTCCTTATGTTGCAAACAAGTTTGATGTTCTTCCTGAAAGATTTTGTGAACCCTTTTGTATTTCTATACCTGTTGGGGAGTCTATTCTAGTAGAAATAGTCTATCGTGATTGTCATGTTTCTATCAATCACAAGAGCACCATGGCTGATTTGGTTGAGTTAGACATGGTAGATTTCGATGTCATTTTAGGTATGGATTGGCTTCATGCCTGTTATGCATCAATAGATTGCAGAACTCGAGTGGTCAAGTTTTAGTTTCCGAATGAGCCAGTCATAGAGTGGAGTAGTAGTTCAGCAGTGCCTAAGGGTCATTTCATTTCGTACCTTAAGGCAATAAAGTTAGTTTTGAAGGGTTGTGTCTATCACTTAGTCCGAGTTTATGACTCTAGTGTTGAGATACCCCATTTTCAGTCACTTCCTATAGTAAGAGAGTTTCCAGAAGTTTTTCCTGATGACCTACCCGGAATTCTTCCTGAGAGAGAAATAGATTTCGGCATAGACCTCATTCCTGATACTCGTCCCATCTCTATTCCGCCATATAGAATGGCACCAGCAAAGTTGAAAGAGTTGAAAAAGTAGTTGAAAAATCTCCTAGATAATGGTTTCATTCAACCAAGTGTCTCACCTTGGGGCGCTCCAGTCTTGTTTGTAAGAAAGAAATATGGTTCCCTTAGGATGTGTATAGACTACCGCCAGTTGAACAAGGTTACCATCAAGAATAAGTACCCTCTTTCGAGGATTGATGATCTTTTCGATCATCTTCAGGGTGCCACCTGTTTTTTGAAAATTGACCTCAGATCAGGCTATCATCAGTTAAGAGTAAGGGAATGTGACATTCCAAAGACAGCTTTCAGAACCAAATATGGTCATTATGAGTTTTTGGTCATGTCTTTTGGTTTGACCAATGCACTAGCAGCTTTCATGGACCTTATGAATAGAGTCTTCAAACTTTATTTAGATATGTTTGTTATCGTCTTCATTGATGACATACTAATATATTCAAGGAATGAATAAGATCATGCTAGTCATCTCAGAATAGTGTTTCAGACTTTGAAAGATAAGGAGTTGTATGCCAAGTTCTCTAAGTGTGAGTTTTGGCTTGAGTCTGTGGCATTCCTAGGCCACATTGTGTCTGGTAATGGAATTAAAGTTGATACTCAGAAAATTGAGGTAGTGCACAATCGACCTAGACCCACATCTCCAACTGAAATTAGGAGTTTCTTGGGTTTAGCTAGCTATTATAGAAGGTTTGTAGAGGGCTTCTCGTCTATTGCATCTCCTTTGACCAAGTTGACTCAAAAGACAGTGAAATTTTAATGGTTTGAAGCTTGTGAGAAAAGCTTTCAGGAATTGAAAAAGAGGTTGATTACTGCTCCAGTTTTGACTTTACCAGAAGGTACTCAAGGTTTTGTGGTGTATTGTGATGCATCTAGAATTGGTTTGGGTTGTGTCTTAATGCAGAATGGAAAAGTTATAGCTTATGCCTCCAGACAGTTGAAGGTTCATGAGAAGAACTACCCAACCCATGACTTAGAGTTGACTGTTGTAGTGTTCGCTTTGAAGATATGGCGTCATTACTTGTATGGTGTGCATGTTGATATATTCACTGATCACAAGAGCCTTCAATATGTGCTTACTCAAAAAGAGCTTAATCTCAGACAGAAAAAGTGGTTAGAATTACTCAAGGATTATGACCTGAGTATTCTTTACCACCCAGGTAAGGCTAATGTTGTTGCTGATTCCTTAAGCAGCTTGTCTATGGGTAGCACCACGTATATTGAAGAAGGAAAGAGAGAGTTAGCAAAAGATGTGCACAGACTGGCACGCCTGGGAATCAGATTTATGGATTCCGCAGAAAGAGAAATAACGGTGATGATCGGGGCCGAGTCATCATTAGTGTCATAAGTGAAAGAGAAACAAGACCATGATCCCATTTTGCTTGAGTTGAAGGCAAATGTTCAAAAGCAAAGAGTGTTAGCTTTTGAACAAGAGGGAGATGGTGTATTGAGATGTCAAGGTAGATTGTATGTACCTATGGTAGATGAACTCCAAGAGAAGATTATAGAAGAAGCTCATGGCTCCAAATATTCCATTCATCCGGGTTCCACAAAGATGTATCATGACTTGAGAAAAATTTATTGGTGGAATGGCATGAAGAAGGGCATTGCAGAGTTTGTTGCTAAATGTCCAAATTGCCAGCAAGTGAAAGTTGAACACCAAAGGCCCGGTGGTTTGGCTTAGAGGATAGAACTTATGGAATGGAAATGGGAGATGATCAATATGGATTTCATCACAGGGTTGCCAAGGTCTCACAGACAACATGATTCTATTTGGGTGATTGTCAACAGAATGACAAAATCAGCCCATTTTCTGCCAGTAAAGACTTCCCATTCAGAAGAAGATTATGCCAAGTTATATATTTAAGAGGTGGTGAGACTTCATGGAGTCCCAGTCTCCATTATTTCAAATAGAGGTGCACAGCTTACTGCACAGCTTACTGCACAGTTTTGGAAATCTTTTCAGAAAGGCTTGGGTTCAAAGGTGAACTTAAGTATTGCTTTTCATCCTTAGACTGATGGGCAAGCAGAGCGCACTATTCAGACTTTAGAAGATATGTTGAGGGCTTGTGTAATCGATTTCAAAGGGAGTTGGGATGATCACCTACCTCTCATTGAGTTTGCCTACAACAACAGTTATCACTATATCATCCAAATGGCTCCATATGAAGCTCTTCATGGAAGGAGATGTAGATCTCCTATTGGATGGTTTGAAGTTGGTGAAGCAGGATGATAGGACCAGATTTAGTTCACCAAGCTATGGAGAAGGTGAAAGTGATTTAAAAGAGGTTGAAAATGGCACCGAGTCGTCAACAGTCCTACACTGATGTTAGGGGAAGGGCGTTAGAGTTTGAAGTAGAGGATTGGGTATATTTGAAAGTTTCACCCATGAAGGGGGTTATGAGGTTTGGTAAGAAGGGGAAATTTAGTCCCCGGTATATTGGTCATTGTCGCATAGCCAAGAGGATTGGCAATGTTGCTTATGAGTTGGAGCTACTACAAGAATTAGCAGCAGTTCATCCGGTATTTCACATCTCCATGTTGAAGAAGTGCATAGGTGATCCTTTATTAATCCTACCAACTGAAAGTATTAGGATCAAGGATAGCTTATCTTATGAGGAGATTCCTATTCAGATTTTAGATCGCCAAGTTCGCAGGTTGAGAACGAAAGAGGTAGTATCAATCAAAGTTCTTTGGAGGAACCAATTTGTTGAGGAAGCTACTTGGGAAGCCGAAGAGGACATGAAGAAAAGATATCCACATCTCTTTGAGTCCGGAGGAAATGCAGATCAAGGTACTAATTTCCTTCTTAGTGCTCTTTAAATTATAGTGAGCATGTTGTTGTTGTTGGCTTTGATGCTTGTTGGGTGTTTAAGTTTGATGTTACCCCCTTAGCCTAGTAAGAGTAACCTCATTCGAGGACGAATGTTTCCAAGGGGGAGATATTGTAACATCTTGCAATTTGAAATAACTATGAAGAAGCTTGAAATTGGAAATAGTCATTTTGGAAAGAATTCAAAATCTGGAAATTTAGTTAAGTATGTGAGAAAGTGAGTTTTTGTTCAACTTCAAACAGTCGTAACTCCTAGCTCATGATGATTTAGGTGTAGTTCCAGTTATGTTTGCAAATCTCTTGGAATGATCTTTCCAACGCCACCGAGTTTTCTCGATTCCGAGTTCGTATGGGTGAGTTATGCCCTTTGGAAGTTGGGTTGTTGGCACAAGGAAGTCAGCCCGAAAATTGTAAGGGTATTTTGGCCTTTTCCATAACCAATTCTTTTGGTTATATTAAGGGTTTAGACTAATTTTAAATCAGTTTTTCCTTTTAAAATTGAGTGTTAGGGTTGTGAGTGAAGAGAGAAAGAAGAGGAGAAAGAGAAGAAGAAGCAAAGTTCATTGAGATCGTTGTGGTTTTCATCGGGGGTGATCCCTATTAAGGTATGTGAGATCATAGTGTTGGGTTGGTTCATTCCCCCATACGTCAAACTCGTTTTAATTTCTGAGAAAAGATTTAGTTGTGTTTGTTGAAGTCTTGTGGTTGTGGTTGTGGTTGTTGAAGTCTTGTGTTGTGTTGAAGTTCTTGTTGATTTGGGACATGTTTCCGGTTGTATTTTTCCAGTTGAATCTATTGTATATTAGGGGTTTAATGATCCCAAGTGTTTGGGGAAAGAACCTTTGAAGTTAAGAGGGTTTAGAGTTGGTAAAATGAAGGAGGAAAGTTGGGTTGCTTGCATGAAACAAGTCCGTGTCGCATTGCTTTCTTTGCTCATACGATGCCTCTTGTTGCTGTGATGAATATGTATTGTTAGCATCCGTTGGTCTGCAGATTTGGTTGGTACGTAGGAATGTTGGGTGGAAGCCAATAAATTTAAATTTTACACTACATGTAGTGTATATAAGGTGCAGATATTGGTCCAATATATGTTACTTATTTTTGTTTCATTAAATTGTGAATCAAATTTTTTTATATAGTTTGTAAATATCATAAATAATTATTAATTATTATGATTTATAGTTTTTTTTTACATATTTTCAGATTATATTATTCCTTCTGTCCCAATTGATGATATTTCGACAGACAATCAACTTTATGTCTTTAAATATTTTTCGTTTGTCAATTAGTGTGCTTTGTAATACTTTTTACGTCATTTTCAAATAAGATATGTTACTTCTTTTGTCTCAATTTATGTGACACTGACATAATTTCGAGAATGAACTAAATTTTTTATATGTCTTTTAAAATTTTAAGTTGTTAATTACGGTGATTTATAGTAATTCTTAGTCCTTTTATATAATATGTGTTACTTTCTTTGTCCCAATTTATGTGGCACAAGAGTCCATCAATTTTTTTAAGTATCTTGTAAATATATTAAGTTGTTAATTATTGTGATTTGTACTATTTTTTCATTTTAATTTATTTGTCTTACTTTTCTTTTTTAGTTGTTAGAAAATTTTAGAATTCAACTTAAAATTAAATTTTAGAATTTTCAAAATTTGAAGAAACATCCAAAAATTGTTTTTACTTTTTAAGTTCAAATGATTAACAGAAAACATAAAAACAATTTTGATTCGTAATTATAGCCAAATACAACTTTAATTTTCAAATATCATTTTTTACTTTACCTTTTCAAATTCCCACTATTTTCACCTTTAATATAATTTATTAATGAAATAATGCAATTAGTAACATTTGCAATGAAATTAGCAAAGTGAAGAAAAAGTTGATAGGCAGATGAGGTTGTGAGGAATACAGAATTAAAAGAAGTGGTATTGTAAAGTGTAATTTAAAAGTTAGAAGGTTTTGAAGAAGCAACGTTCATTTCCTTTTTTTAGGTTAGGCCTAAAAGGGGAACAAAGCCCAATCGGTTAATTTAGTTCTATATATCAAGAAGGCTTAATAGCCAAAGTGGTAAATATCAAAGCCCTTTAGATTTTTGTATTCTTTTGGAGGGTTATCTATATTTGGTCACATTTTGCCACCCCTAAATTTTGAGTCTCGTAATTTTGGTATTATTTTAAAGTTTGCATGCATGTGACTTGTAAAGGATTTATTGGTACCACATCACTTCCAGATATAAAGCTTTTTCTAAAATTAGCATAGGTTTCAAACCTTGTTATCATAATGAATACTGTAGTATATATTTATCACATGAAGAAAAGGTTTTTTTATTGTGTTCCACAAGGCAATTCTATTAATTATAATAAAATAAAATAAAAAAGAGGCCCTTATAGCCATTGTTTTTGCAAACCATTTTCACTTCATTACACACAGATAAAGCATTTTCTTTTAAAGGATTGATAGCAATGTGGACCTTCCAACATGAATTTGAATTTAGTCAGGCTTCAATATGGGTATCGGTCAACCAAAAATAAAATGAAATATGCAAGTATCAATAATATTTATTACCTTATAAGAAAAGAACATAGTATATGAATAAAAAGAAACACAATAACTTCACTAGTTCTAAGTTCTAACTAACCTTTAAAAAAACAAAAGAGCATATTAGATAACAGGAGCTTTAGGGTTTTATTTTTATTAAGAAACAAAAACAAGATATTCACTTGTTTAATCGTCTCCATCTATATAGCTTGCTTCCAAGCCACTGGCAGGAACAAGAGAAAGAAGCAGCTCAATTTCAATTCTTTTTATAAGGTGAGTTTTTCAATTTGTTTTAACTTTTTTGAAAGATAGTAGTATAAGACAACCAGGATTCTTAATTTATTACTACAAATTAGTTTTTGACTTATTGAAAATATTTCATCATCGTTTCTTCAAATCATCATCATCCACAATAACTTGTTACCGATACCTATCTAATTTTCAACATTTTTCTCGACCTTCTAACTTCTCACATCTCTTTTTATATCATTCTCTCACTACAAAAATTTGACCACTGTTACGGGGATTTAACAAACCTTCGCAATTACGTAATTGTTTGCGGCAGTTTTTAAACAAGCAATATTGAAGAGTTTCAAAGAACGATGCTGGAAAGAGTAGGAGATATGTGAGTGGTTATTTTAAAGAAAAACTTAAGTTTAAGTCAAGTCACAAGTGGGTATGGCAAAAAGGAGTTAGGGTTATTAGTAGGAACTTCACAGTTTTTTTTTTTTAAAGTCAAATTTTTGGTGGCCATTTTATTAATAACTAGCAAAAGCCAAATCAGTTTGGCCAAAACGCCCAAATATTACAAAATTCAAGCCTAAACCTTGTTTATAATTAGAAAAGAACTCCTGACAACTCCCATTTTCAGTTCAACTTTCCAAGTGCCGCCTCCTTCTCTGAGTGTGTTTCCATCCTGCTCCTCTATTTCTCCGTGTTTTGCAGCTGGAGTACTCGCTACGGATCGGTACGTCTTCTTCCTTGTCTTCCTCTTTTGTTCTGATCATTTTTTTTTATGAAATTTTTTTATTAGCAAAGAAAATCTTCCTAGCAACTGTAGTAACCCTTCTGAGGGCATATTTTGATGTTGGTATCGATCCTTACTGCTCCCCTCCCCTATTTGTTTGTATGTCTGTTCCTGGGTTGTCCTCATATCTGATTTGCTTTGTTCTTAATCTGATAGCTGCTAGTTAATATCCGATTTCTGGAAAATTATTTAAGAAAGACTTTTTTTTGTATTAATAAAACTAGTATACGTACATATAATTTTTTTTATTATTTTAATTTTATAATATTTACATGTTTGTTCTAAATTTAGAGTGTTGTAATTTTGACATTATTTTAAAGTTTGCATACATGTGAGTAGACTTGTAAAGGATTTAAAGGGTACCAAATCACTTTGAGATATAAAGTTTTTTCTAAAATTAGCATAGGTTTAATTTCAAACCTTGTCATCTTAATATTTATCATGCATATGACTATTGACTAAGGAGTGTCAAAATTAAGAACAGATCAAAATAAAAAGAATTAGAAAGTGTAAAGATAGCAGAGAAAAAATTCCGTTCCCTCCCTAGCAATAAACCCAGCAACGCCGGCGCGCGGAAGAAGTGAGAGTGAGTGAGTTTATGTGTTAGTGAAAGAGAATCTCGAAAGCTTTTGCTGAAGGAAGCGATTGTTCGTATTCAGAACTGAATTTCAGGTTTATATTCTTCCTAAGATTTAGCCATCAATTTGATACTATATATATAATTGCATCGAGTCCCGAGCCAAAATTGTCACTTTTGTCTTCCAAAATGCAGAAACGATCACTAATTTTTTTAAAATACCAAAACGGACAAATCGCTGATGGAGCAGCGATATCCTTGCAAGTTAACACCGTGTAAAAAAATAGATATTTTCTTGAAATCGCATTTAAAAAAAAATGTTAAAATGGCTGCCTGGACCATGATTTCCGAAAGAAATATTTTTTTTTTGTTTTAAATCACCTCTTCGGATAGCGATTTCATCAAATATATAATATATTATTATTATTTTCAATCAAATTTTCTGGGTTCTAAGACCCTTTTTATTGATTGAAATGTCTTAAAACAAAAAAATAATGGCTCGAGGCGCAAAATACAGCCTCCACATTTCCTAATGTAGACTTATTATGCGATTTCCACCAAAAAAAAATCTCCATTTAGCCAAAACCCCTCTTTCTTCTTTCTGTGTTAAAAGAAAGAGAGTTGCAGAATCCCAAGCTAAATATGTGATAATATAAGTAGTTAAATGTGATTGTTGTCGTTGATCTGTAATACCCTATAATAAATGCCTAGAAATAGTTCAGAAAAATCTCAATTCTACAGAAATTGTGGGTAGTAAATGGAAGTATGGCTCGTCTGATTCATGGAAATTTGAAAAATCATTATTTTTAAAGGATTGACAGCCATGCAATAGCTAGTTAATTTACAAATGAATCATTTAACCGTAAAAAATATGCATGTATCAATAATCTTTACTTTATAAGAAAAGAGTGTATTTTTATATCAATAAAAAGAAACAATAACTTTAATTACTACTTCTTACTAACCTTCAACCTCACTTTTAAAAAAAACAAAAGAGAATATTAAACCCTTTTTCCCACTTTGGGGTGTGGACCACTAGTGATTCTATTTTTGTATTTTTGCCAAGTTTATGAGAAACAGGTTCTTTAGGGTTTCGTTTGATAAAATTTAAAATAAAATTTCACAATATTATTTGAAGATTGTTATTTTAATAAATTTCAAGATGAAATTGATTTTGATCCATCATTTTAATCCATAAAAAAATTGCAGTTCGATCGTTATGGAGAATTGCATGATCTGGATGCTATTTCTGCTGGCTTTCTACAGCCAGTTCTCAGATTCTTCTGTTGTGGTAAGACAATTGAAAATTTTAAATTCAACAAAATTTAATGGCTCTTATATGTATATTTAAATTAATACACAATTAATCAAATCTATGTATAAAAAGAAAGGCAAACTTGGAAGAGGAATTAAAGCTTAGTTTAGTTAATGAAACTAGCAATAATGGGTTCAAGTAATGAAACTAGCAGTTAATGAAATTAGTACACAATTCTTAGCTCACTTCAGTTAATGAAACTGGCATTTAATGAAATTTTGTAACTTAACTTTTAAATCTATATTATTCTTTGAATGTTAGCTGTAACGATTGATAATTATTTCTTTGAATTAAGAAATTATGAATTATGTGGAATGGATTTAAGCGAAACGGATTCATGCGGGGTAGAGCGGGGCGGGATAAGAATAAAAATATGTGTTATGCAGAGCCGGGCGGAGCGAGACGGGGTAAAGTCTTTGCGGGTTCATGTAGGTTTCCGCCCGACTCCGCTTCATTCGCTGTACGTTGAAGGGAATGGTTAGATTTGTAATAAAAGGGTTTAGGTTTTGAATTGAGGATTTAGCTATATTGATTGAAATCGTACCCAATTGAAATTCAGAACTTAGTCAAATTGATTAAATTAGTAAATTCATCTAATAATTAAATAGGATGAATTAATATAATTAATTAATGAGCTTCTTAATCTTAATTAAATTAAATAATTAATTTTATTTTTCTCACATGTGTAGAAACTTAATGAATCATTCGAGACATCAGAAGGGTACCATTCTTCAGGTACGATTTTTGTTATTATATATTATATATTAATAATAAAAATAGTACAAATTGTTATTTATAATATATTTTGCTCATAAGTAAAGTTAATAGGAAAATTTGTTTATCATTAATCTGACTTTAAAATTTCAAGTTTAAATAGCAAAGAAGTGTGGCGACCAATTGAATGTGTCTCAATTGATATGTTTGAAATTCATGAGGTAATTTGATTGCGAAAGAAAAATAATTTGCTGAAAGATAAGTTAGAAATTCAATTTTTTAAAAAGGTTTTGTATCTATTAAATTTTTATGAGAAGTTTTTCAAATTCAAATAGATTTGCAAGTGAGTAGTGAAAAATAAAGAGAGAAGATTAGATAAATGACAACAAAATACACCAATGTTTATTTGACATATATTATTACTTTGTAGAAATGAAGCACATCTTTCTAAATCTAAATAAAAATAGATGGAATAGAAGTGACAAATTATGATCAATCAAATAATATTAGAAAATTGTAGAAATAAAACTACGTTAGAAATATTTTTTTCTTATCCAATTTCATTTCTGTCAAAGAGGCTAAATATTCTTTCCCTGGCGAAGCAGGGCCATCCTGGACTTGAAACAGAGACCTCGCCCGTGAAGTAAATCATCGCACCTTGGAGGAGGGGGGGGGGTTAAATTTAAAAAATATTACGTGACTTTAAAAATTATTATATTCATTCTCCAGACCTAATGTAGACTCGACCCAAGTGAAAAAAAATCTTCATTCCTCTTCTACTCTATCATAAATTAAATTTGAGTCGAATTTGAATAAATTAGGGATTTAATTTTTTTTTAGTTGGATTAGGTAGAGGTAAAAAATACGAGTTAGGTGACTTTTTAAAGACACGTGATTGTTTTGGAATAAGAAATTAGTTTAAAGATTTTAAATATAATTTGTTAATGAAAAAAGATAAATATATCCATTTATTAAACGGCTAGGTTATATATGCATTATTTATCAAAAAACAAAACTATATATGCGTTATTTGTTAGACGGTAAGAATAATTTTTAATTTGTGGCAGAGTTGAGACTTGAGAGGATGCAAATCTCTTTGACCTTCAAAATTAAATAGAAAATGTTAAAACTGCAATAATTGATGAAGAGTTCAAATGGCTCCCTTGTTTGTATAATATATCTACGTGTAAAATATATATAAAAAAAAGTTGTGGGGTCTAGTTTTATTTTTATTCTAGTAATGAAGGGGCAAAAATAAAATAGTTGATGAAAGATAAGGGTTGCAAAATGACAATTTGGTCAAAAGACACAAATTATATCACTATAGCCCAATCATATCACTTTATTAGATAGAAATTTACGTCAATAGGTTAGTCTTGATGAAACACCCACGATAAGGGGTCTATTTATAGTAATTCTTAATTCTTATATCGTAATAACTAGCGAATATTTTCGCGCTTCGCACGATTATAAAATTATTTAGAAATTTAGAAATAAAATTATTTAAATATAATCGAGATAATAACATTTTTTTCATGATATCCTTACAAAATCAATAATATACATTAAAAATTTTCTTTTCAATAATATAAAGCAAGCATGAAATGAAAAGTAAAGATAGAAATAAGTTGAAATGAAATGTATATTTAATATAGTTTCTTAATTTTTTTTGTTTTAATTATTTTCTATTCCCATTATCTAATTTCCCCCTCAATTGTTCATACTTAAATAATAAGCTCTAGTTTGAAAAATAAGTTATTTTTTCTCGATATTTTTATCAGTTTCTTCTTATCTCCGTTTTCTTACCCGCTTACCCTATTCCCTCTTTTCTCCTTTTTCCCGGACCATTAGTTCCTTCAATCCTTCTTATATTTATTTATTTATTTATTTATTTATTTATTCTATTTCATTATTTTCTTGTTCCTCTAGTTCTTGTTGCTAGTTAAAGATTGCACTCTATTTTTAAATAATTTAAAAGAAAATTTTGTAAAATATTTTCATCACCCATTTGAAATCTAACCTCTTTCATCTTTCCTTGTCTTCTATAGTAATTGTCTTTCCCTAATTAATTGACAAATTATTTAGTTAAATTTAGACTTTTAAATTAAAATGATAAATACTAACAAATTAAAGAGACTTAAATACAGTAAGTGGTAGTTAACAATGAGTAATTAAAAAAAATGAGTAACGTTTATTGAGGAGAAGTATTTTAAGTAGTGACTTTTGATTATTTTTTTTGGTTTTCATAATTAAACACATTTAGAAGATTAGGAGAATAGTAAAAAAAAAATGAGAAAAGTTGTTGTAGTCAGATTTCATTCATGTATTGATGACACATTTTTCTTTTCACTTTCTACAAGTAATGAAACAAACTTTTGTATGGCAAAAATGATACTAAGCAATTAAGGAAAAGATATAGTTATTATAAGATAATGATATAAAATAGAAATATTGTATGAACTAAGGAGAAACCTTTACTTTAAAAGTAATCATCTTGTCAAGCTTTTCATGGCCACTTCACTGGTTTAGCATTTACTATAACCATGAATAAGTATAAATCACATTCCTTTGAATCACATAAAAGAATTTGTCAATACAATTATCCATTATTCATCTAATAAAAATAATAATTAATATTACCTGATAAAATATAGCATCATGAGTTTTTCACCGTGAAAAAGTTGTTAGGAGCTTTGTTTCTAAACTTCTATCATTTTATTGACTGCCACAATGTGAAGAAATGTAACATTTAAAACCTATTAATAAATACTACTAATTATTGGGAAGGAAAAGGGGATTATCGAAATGAATTTTCTGGAATAAAAGATACGTGCAACACTAATGAATACTAATAACATTAATAAATATAATAAATGTTGATTATGATTTATGGGGAAGCCGAAGGGATAATTTTTTCCGGCGGGAATTTTCGTGCGACATTAATGCATACTTATGTTTATTCTTTAATAAGGAGAGAATTCAACATTATACATTTATACTTTAATATTTTGTCTTTTAAAATGAGGAAAAATGGCCAGAAAAACCACAAAATAGATAAATAGGTTTCTAGCCCTTAAAGATGTCACATCATCAAGTTTAATATTCTCCTTTATATATATTTATTTATATCTATAGATTTGTAGTAATATTTAATTATTGTAATTAGGGTTATAGAGTGATCTTGTCTTGCCTGCCATAAATACTTTTTTAACTTTTATAATGTATATTTTTTAAAATTTGCTTTCAGGTATTGCGGGAGTACTCCACCTGGAGAGACTCCTGCCAGAGAGTCATGCCACGACAATTGACGCATTAGTGGCTAGAGACCGAGCTAGACACGCTCGGATTCTGCGAACAACCACTAGTGGACTCGTCAATTTTCCACTCAACAGCTCATTCGACCTCAATAATATCGGGTATTTATCTTAACTACTACAATTAACTTTTTTTAAAATTAGTTACTACCGAAGTACTATTTCTTTATGTTGTTTCATGAACGCATTACTACAAATTATATGAATAAGTGCCAAGACAAAGGAGAAAATGGGAGAAGAGTTAACATTTATTTCAATTAATGTGAAAGAGGAAAAATGAGAATTGGAAGGAAGGAATTTAGGAGTATGTAGAAATATGAGGATCGTAGCAAATACAGGTTAAATGAAAAAAATCATCAAAAGATGATTTGTGTTTAAGGGATTTAATTAAGTTAATCTAAATATTCAAAGTTAGTATTAATCAAAAAAAATAAAAATAATTACAATTCAATAATCAAGAGAGAGAAAATGAATTTGGGCGTTTTGGGCTAAATTGTTGTTGCCCTTCCGACAAGAGCAGTTACACCTCTTTCTAAAGCCCTTACTAAACCACCAGGAAGTAGCCTGCTTTGATATAACCTGGACTTTGCCTAGCTACCACAGAAAGCATAGTCAGAAGAGCTGAAAAAAAAAGCCTTCTTACTCTCCAGAAAACATTGGGCCAATTTTATCTCATTTTTGACATTAATGTATACATTTGTATATAACCTACTTTTCTCGTATATTAGTGTCCAAGACATATATTTGTTTCCAAGACATGTTCATTAGTTTCCTTTCCTTTCGATGAGTAATGAGGCTGACTCGATGAAAGAGGATTTATTGGGTTCCGTCCCAACATGAAGATGCAGGGGAACATGAGTCCAATTGGACTCATTCAAGGAACAAATCATGCATAAGAAAACGAAAAGACCGTATTAGTATATAACTACAACATTATTATTATTTGCCAAAGAGAGCTAGTGCATTAAGATATATATTATGATTAAATAACCCACATTTAAGACAACATAAGAGCATAACTCATGACTAAGCGAGAAGCACTGAGTTTTAGAATTATATTTAGCCTAAGTTTTTGCCAAATAACTCTAGGGCATATAAAAAGAGTCCGGAGTTAAAAGGACAATTTTTTTCCTTCAAAAAACATAAACGGCATATCAATTTTTTTTTAAACTAAAAGGGTAAAATCGCTCATGAGGGAGCGATACCCTTCACACACAATTAACTTTGTCTACTCCGTTAAAAAAAATTAAAATCACTACCCCAACAACGATTTTTTGCAAAACAATATTTTTAATTAAAATCGCTGCTCCAACATCGTTTATATCGAACTTGTTGAAATCGCTGCTCCAACAACGTTTTTATCGATTTTTTTTTTAAAATACTAATAATTTAGTGTGGTTAATTACATTGGTCTACTTTCTAATATCAAAAATTCTTTTTGATAATGCTAAATAATGTTCAAGTAAAAATTGGTCTACTTTCTAATTACATTGTCGGTGGTTAACTATATACTAATATTGATTGTTTCGTGTGGCAGTGTGATTTTGTAATTTGCTAAGAATTGATTGGGTGTTTGGGTTTTACTTTGTCATTTTTAATATTTAACCACACAAATTGTTTTTTTTAACCAATGTAATTAACCACACGAAATAATTATTATTTTCAAGAAATCAATTTTTTTTTTAAAAAAATTGATAAAATCGCTGCTATGATTTCAACTTTTGATAAAATAATTTTTTTATTAAAACGCTGCAGGAGCAGCAATTTTAATTTAGAAAAATAAACAAATTCGACAAAATCATCGTTGGGGCAGCGATTTTAATTGAATTATTTTTAGCAGAATCGACTGAGTTAAATATGTGTGAAGGATATTGGGGCAGCGATTTTGCCTTTTTGCCAAAGAGAGATAGTGCAAGATAGTGCATTAGGATATATATATATAATGATTAAATAACCCACATTTAAGACATCATAAGAGCATAACTAATGACTATGTGAGAAACACTGAGTTTTGAAATTATATTAAACCCAAGTCTTAGCTAAAAAGGGAGATAAATATCATATTTCAAGCTTTTGAACTTTAAATAGAAGTGTAAGCAGGCTTCTTAAGATTTTAGGGTAACACTTCAAATTAAACATGAATTAGTATATAAGAGTAGCACTTCGAGTAGATTTAATCCAAAACTCATAAGACAAATCAAATATGAATAAATCTAAAATATATGGGTTTGAACTAAGCTAGATAACTAAATAAAATCCAAGGCTAAATCAGAGGACAATCAAACACATAAACTGTATTCTATATTGAAAAGCCGAAATACCAATCTTTAAGCTTAATAAAGCTACTTGGGACATTAAGAAATAGAGAACCCAAAACAGAGAAATATAAACATAAACTAAGATGAATACTTAAATTCACATAACATTACCTAAAAACGTACATAAATGGAAAGAATTTACCTTTTTAAGAGCAGCAAACTGACACGACAAGCAGAAGAACAGCGAGTTCACCACAAGAGGAGCTTTATGGGATTCCGGTAAACTCCGACGAATTCAAACGGAAAAATCACTATCACCTATAATTTTCATGTAATAATTTTATTCTTTTTCAAATTCTTTATTTAATATAAAAGTATATTTTAATCTAAAATTTTAAAGAACAACTACGAATAATTAAAAAAAGAAATCAACAAGCACAACCGCAATCACAAACACAACAATTTTCTAAATTATACACTATGTTTCTTTCGAATATTGTTAAATCTGAAAACGTTCTACCGAATTACTAAATTATTATTGTGATTTTTAAAATTATTATGTTATGAATTGTATTGTTATCTTGTATTTAAATATTTATGTCATGTATTGTATTTTTAAAATTAAAATTTTCATCTTATCATTTAAATTATGTATGTTCTTCATAGTGAAAAGCAATAATAACACTAAATTATCTCTTAAAGTGACGCAAATTGAAAAAAAAATATTTGAAATATTGTTAAATTGAGCTGAAAGTAATATATAGCAAATAATATATTTTTAAAAATATTGTATTTACATTTAAAAAAAAGAATTATGAATATTATAAATTTAATTAATAGCCTTATATGAAAAATAATATGTTAGTTACAAAATAATAGAAATAATATTAAAATAACGAAAAAGTGAAATAGAGAGGATGAATACTAGTTCTCCAAATTTGGAGAACTACTATTCACCTCTCTATTATAAATAGAGAATAGAGAGCTTTTTAGAGGGTGGTTGGAAATATGTAGAAAATGGAGAGTAAAATAGAGTGGAGTTGGAGATGATCTAAATAATTCTAGCACGAAATATAAAGAATGAAGAGTAAAATAGAGTGTGATTGGAGATGGTCTAAATGATTTGAGTACGAAATTAATAAGGGAATGATAAGGGCCTGGGTCTTTAGCTGTATCCTGTAGGGATTGAGTGGATTGGGTCTAGTAAATTAGGTTGAAGGAATTGGGCTGGGCTGAAAAATAAAAAGAATTGGGTTTAATTTGGTCTTAAAATTCAATGAAAATTGGTCAACGTTTGGAGTAAAAATTGGCTAGATCTTGCAAATAGGAAATGGCCATATGGATTATAATTATAGCCTATCAAAGTTAAGGAGTTAGCCAAATTGAATTAATTAGCAAATCGGCTAAAATTCAAATAAGATGAATTAATATTAATTAATTAACAAGCTTCTTAATCTTAATAAAATAAAATAATTAACTTAATTATAAACTAAATAATTCAAAAATATAAACTATTGATTAACTAACTAAATAACCAAACATTTAAGTAAATCTAAAAAAAATTAAGACAATTTTCGAATATTCATAAAATGTACTAATTTATACATAATTATATAAAAATATATATTAGTTTAAATTATTTATAAAAAGGACAATTTTATTTAAAATAACTCAAAAATTATTTTGAGTTTTATAAATAAAGCTAATTATTTGAACTTAAAGAAGCTCAATGATTAATTTATATTGTAGAGGGTCGAAATTGGGTGTTAACATTAATTATTGTGCTTTTATAGATTTTTTAACGTAATTTTTAAATATATAACATATCAAAAAGAAAAGTAATAAAAATAGAGAAAGTACTAAACTCAGGTATAAATAGACAAGTTAAATTTGAAAACATTGTTTGAATATATGCACAAATTAATGCACGAAAACAAGACAATATATTTTAAAAATATGTAGAAAACTTAAAATATAACTTAATTTTCACTTTTTCTAATCATATAGCATATATATATATTATTTCTAAAATATTACTTCTTTAATTTTAATTTATTTGATCTACTTTTTCTAGTCTATTTAAAAAGAACGATTCTATATCTTTGTAATAATTCTTTTAATTCTCTAACTTTTCACGTAAAGATTTAAATTTTTTCTTCTTCAACATCATAACAACTTAAAATAAATCAAAAAAATTAAAACAAAATAAATATAATCTTTTGTGTTTTATGTTTTATAGATTAAATATTAATTAATCAAGTAATATTATATTTTGAAGGCTTAAGATAAAAACTTGAAAAGCTGAAGAATGGTCTCCCAACAAATAAGTGGATGAAATAAAAAGAATTGTGGTAAATGTAAATGGAAATTGATGGGGCCACATCCGTTAAAAGCAAATTCAAAATAAATAAAAATAAATGAACCACAATTACATAGATAGAAAAGAGATTAAAAAAACGGATATTAAGTTCAACCAAAAGAAAGTACACATATAAAGCAAAGAAATACAATCTTTTTAAAATTCAAATATTATAAAAACAACCATTAATATTCCAAGTGGCTTGGTTTTTGTTACTCTTAGAGATTTTAGTCAAGTATTATAATTATACTTGACAAAAACATTTCATTTTTTGTTTGAGATTCACTCCCATCACAAGATATATTGGTTATTCTATATTTTTAACTATAAAAAATTGTTGTATTTACTGTACATCACAAATGCAGATAAACATTGTGGTTCTATACTATGTTCCTTTCTTAAACGAATTTTAAAAAATCAAATAAATTAAAACAGAGAAAATATAATTAGTTACGGGGCATGCCAATTGACCAAGATAAATGATAAGTGACCATTAATAAACTTCTAATTCATTGAATTCTTAGTATAAATATAACCCAATATTTCGGTCCCAACACAATGTTGCTTCAATTTATTCGTCCTTGATTAATTAATATAACTAAGCTTTGAAGAAGAAAACAAATGATGGGTGCCAATTGAAGATTGTGCTCCTATTCATTCGTACAAGTTGCATATATGGCTAAAGAATGCCATTAAAATTACTTAAATTGCTAAACAAAAATTTGTATGTCTTTGCATGCAAGTATGAAATAAATTTATTATTTATTTAATTTGTGAGTGAATTAATATTAAAAATAAAAAATAACAAATATTTTAATTGTTTCAAGAAAAAACTGGAAAAACTTTTTTTTTTTTTAAATTTAGGGAAGGCAAAAAATAAAAAAACGAATTTTTTTTTCCTTTTAATTTGAGGGAAGGTCCTTGCGCCTTGTAAGGCGCAGCCACCATGAGTCTTACAAGACGTTACGGCGCTGTGCCTTGCAAGGCTCATGGAATTTTGAGCCTTATTCAATTTGGCCTAATTCCAACGGCGTTAATTTGGGCGTTAAAATGTTGTCCTTTTGGTTCTTAACTGAATTTTTTTGCCTTTTTGAAATTTTCTTGTTCTTTTGGCTCAGGGCAAATTTAAGAAATATTTTGATAATTTAACTTTACAGTGAGAGTTTTTGTCATTTTTAAAATAATACAATGACTTTTATTATTATTTTTTTCATTTTAATGTCTTCCAACCAATGTTATTGACCATTGTATTTTACTTGACTTTTTTTTTTCTTCATGTTTTTATACAATTTTAGCATATATTATACAAAAGTGAAAGTGGGATCACCGCCCAAAGAATATAATCTATTGATTGATACTGGGAGTGAGATCTCATGGATTGCATGCAGTTCTTGCGACACTTGTCCTCGGACCAGTGGACTTGGGGTAAAAAGAAAACTCATTCTCTTTTATTTTGTTAGTTTCATGTACAAATTATGATATAGAAGTTAGTTTTTTTTTAAAAATTCTAACGTCATTATTATGTTCTTGCAGATTAAACTGAACTTTTATGATAGTGGCAACTCAACAACTGCCACTTCCATTTCTTGTTCTACCCGTGGGTGCGAATGTACTAGGACAAACCGATGTGGTTTTACCCTGAGTTACATGGACGGAAGTAGTACAACAGGCTATCTTGTGTCCGATGTTTGGCATCTGGACACATTTTTAAGCACTTCGTCAACCTCTAGCTCTTCAGCACCAATCATTTTTGGGTAAGTAGTTTTTTTTAATGAATTTTTCTCAAGTCATTTTAGGATATCATATAAATTTGAAAGAAAGTACTGTATAGGGGGACTTGGTCATAACTTTCGTTACAACATAAAAATAAAAATGACATCCTTCAGAAAGAGGGAACATGAAGCTAGAACTATAGATATTCCATCTTTCGAAAAAATTAAACGAACTATAAATTAACTAACAAATAATTTGATCTATAGGATTAGGGTAAACTAGTAAATAAATATTTTTAATTTATCATTTAATTTTTAAGGGCATGTAAAACAGAAACATGATAACTGATATGCGAGGGGGAATAAGTTTAAAAGAAAAAAAAGGAAAGATAAGATTTTTTTAGTTTGATCTATATAGTTTTTTAAAGTTCAAATTACGTTCCTATCAATGCCTTCTTTTCATATATACAATATATACATTGAAAATGTACAAAAAATTCATATTATCTATTGTTGATAGCATCCAAATTGACTTTACAAACCAAAAAGTATACATAATCACATGTAATATAATTTATTTAATTATGAGTTGGGGTTGAAGCTCATAAAGAACAATATAAAGGCGGTCAAACGAGTAATTAGGAATTATTACTCTACTCTAAGTCAAACAATTGATGATATTTTAATTTTTGATTTAAAAACTGATTAAAATAAAACTAACGTAACTATAAAGCGAGTAAAGTAATCAATCACCACTTAAGCTACAATTATATTCTTCATATCTCTAGGTAAAATCTAAAGGATGGAATTTAAAACCTCATATCATGTTAATTAATCTAAGTCTAGTCTTAGTTTTCTCTCTAATTTAATTAAAAGGAATTGGGAATAAGCTAGAGTTAGCTACTCCCTTAGAAATCAATACAATTTTTTTTAAAAAAAATATTAATAAAATAAACAAGAGATTCATTTCATAAATTAAATTACAAGAAATAATCAAAACAAAAGCAACAAGAGTAGAATCAAAACCCTAGCTATTAGTGTCTACTAATATAATATGCAAATCTGGAATTTAACTAAATATACCAAGAATATTCAATACAAAACAAGGAATTAAAAAATAAAAGTAAAAGAATTAAGAATTTTTCAGTAGATATTTCAAATGGTGTAGATAGCTTGGGCCTTGCTTCCAAAGCTTGGAAATTAGCGAAAGATGAATAATATCACTTAGTAGCTACTAGCTACAAATGTGTGTTGCATTGAGACCTTTTTTTTTTGTTAATACAACACCACTTAGACATTGTTTGGGCAATTGAGTAAAAATAAAATAAAAAATGTCCTCCAAGTTTTGGTTGTATAGTACCCCAATTTTTTCAATTCTAAATATGACAAAATCAACCGTAAATTTGTAGATTAACAGACCTGACTAGTTTTAGCGCATTTGGCTACTTTTGTCATTTTCTTTAAAAGCGGTTGGGCTTGGGGTCAGGTTGGGGTCTCGGGTTAGGATTAAAGTTAGGTCTCGGCTCAATTCAAGGTCGTAATCGGGTCTCGAGATGGGGTGTCGGATCAGGATCATATCTTTGATCTCGGGTCGAAGTCGGGTTGGGATTGGGTATCTGGATCAGATATCGGGTCGAGGTCGAAGTTCAAGATTGAGGTTGGGTCTCAAATCAGGGTTGGGTTCGAGTGTCGACATCGAGTCTCTATTCGGGGTCAGGATCAGGATCGGGTCTGATCCCGGTTCAAAAGTAGGATCTTGAATTGGATGTTGGGGTCGGGAGCCGAGGTCGGGTTAGGTCCTGGGTCGGGGTTGAGTCCCAGGACCGGATTCTGATTTAAAAGTTGGATCCTGAGTCGGATGTTAGGTTTGAGTCTCGAGTCATGTTCAGATTTGGGTATTCGAATCATATTTCAATTTGAATGTCGAGTCTCAAATCGAGAGTTAGAGTTAGGTCATAGGTTGGGTCTAGGGATCATGTCCCCATTCAGGTCATGGTCATGGTCGGATTGGTCTCAAGTCGTGAGTAAGGGTTAGGTCTCGGATCAAGTATCGGAATCGTGTGTCGGATCGATTCTTTAAGCTATTTGATAAAACAAAAACTTTATTAGATTGAATAGAATTCTCAATTATGTTGGGACTTGTCCATTTATTTTATTTCAAAATAAAATAACCATCTTTAAAAATTTCAAACAAGTTAAGCTTATGAGATAAATAATACTAAACGTAGATTTAAACTACTCAGTAACTATGAAGAGATGTGCAATATTTCCAAAATTACTCTATTGGGCTTAGATTTATCTAATTTAAACAGTTTAGTAAATAATTATATGAGCAAATTTTTTAAAAATAAGTATACGAACAATAAACTTGATAAACAATTTCAATATAGCAAATATAAAGATAAGGAAGTGAAAACAGAAATAAAAATCTGGGCTTCTGGCCCAAATTTGAACAGTCCAGGGCTCAGGCTGCTGCTGCTGAGGATTTGGGCGTTGGCCCAATTTCTGTTATTAATTTTAGGACTCATCCATAATCTATCTTATCTTATTATATGATAAAACTAAAAATCACAGAAATAAAGGAATTAATTATTTACACATACTTGGAACTTATTCTATGCATCAAGAGTGTTAAAAAAAAGTTGAAACCTAATTTTTAACAATTCTGAGGAAGGAAGAAGACTTCAAATATAATTCAAATAAAACTTAAGATACAACATAAAGTAATGTTAAAAGAATCAAAGCAGTGAACATGCATTTCACTTGGTGATTTAAAGCAAGTTAAATATGAGTAATATTTTAATACCAGTCACCAATATATTTAAAAATTAACGATCCTAATTATGTTCATTTGATTTGAAATCAAAACAGGTGCAGTACCTCTGAACTTGGTAATCTGGTCATGACAGACAACGCAATTGATGGAATTATTGGGTTTGATCGACGTAGTCTTTCAATAATATCTCAGCTTTCTTCGCATAGAATTTCTCCCAAAGTATTCTCGCATTGCTTGAAAGGAGAGAGCGGCAATGCAGGAGGAGGTATTCTAGTTCTCGGTGAAATTCAGAATCCGAGCATGGTCTATACTCCCCTTGTTCCATCAAAGTATGTATATTTTTTTAGATTATCATATAGTTTTATTTGGTTCAAGTTTCAAATTTTTTTAAAAAAAGTAGCTAGTCTTCATCTAATTTTTTATTAATTTTATCTACTCTTGTAGGGGTCTTTACCATGTGCATCTACAGAACATAAGTGTTAATGGAAAACTTTTGCATATTGATCCAGCCGTATTTGAAACCTCCGAAGATCGGGGAACCATTTTTGACTCGGGTACGACCTTGATTCATCTTGTCGCAGAGGCCTACGACTCCGTTATCAGTGCGGTAAATGTTCTTCCTCATATTTTTTATTCCCTGCCAAATTTAATTCCTTAATCCACCCGTGAATATTTCTGCAGAGAAAATGAAATATTTGTAAGAAATTTTTGATTGAAATTCTTTTTGCTATAAAAATAATCCTATGTAAATTTGTAAGAATGTTTATGCTTAATTAGAAGTTAAGTAGGATGGTATTTGAAAATAGAATTAAAAAACCATTTATACTTTTAAAAATATAAATAATATACGAGCAATAAACAATTTTAAGGGAGTGAAAATAGAAATAGAAATCTGGGCTTTTGGCCCAAATTTGAACACTCCAGGGCCCAGGATGCTGCTGCTGAGGGTTTGGGTGTTGGCCCAATTTCTGTTATTAGAGAAAGTCGTTTTATTATATACAATTTAGTACTTATATATTCACTGTTGATTTGAAAAAATGCCTAATTGTTTGATAATATATTCATTGAATCTCCAAGAAATAATCTTCAACTAAAATCACAACAACAAATTCACATAGCAAATAAAACCTTCTTGTAGATTCTAAAAAATAAGCCAGAGAAAAATCATAACAATAAAACCTATGATAATTCCTAGGTAATAAAATCTCAAGAAATAATTCCTATATGATTTTTAAGGTAATAAAATTCCCAATTAAATTCTCAAGAAATAGTTTGTGATAAAAATAGCAATAACAAAATACCTAAATAATTCGGTAGGTAGTAATATTGTTGGATAAGTTTCCAAGAAATAGTCGCCACCTAAAATCGCAGTAACAATGTCGCTAAGTAATTTTTAAAAAAATAATCTTTGAATACAATTACAGTAACAAAATCCCCAAATAATTGTCTAGGTAATAAAATTCTCAAGCTCCAAATTAATTTTAAGGTAAACCTGCATGCATTGTTACTTGGGAATTCCATGCGAATTCACATAGGAAATAAAGATTTTATATTTTTATTGATTAGCTATGAAATAACCTACAAAAATGATATTTAGATGATATTTTTTTTGAAGTAATTCCCTATATAACTTTTTGGTGCTAAATGACATCAAAGCTTGCGAATTTACTTGAAAAAACCATATATATCCGCATGTAAATAATATAAAATTATGAAAAATGTAGATTTTCGCATAAAAATTTTCAGAAATTATATATCAGCGAAAAAAATTGCTAGTAAAATTTCCATATAATTTGATTGTTTTTATAGGGAAGTCGATTGCAATATTTCTTCTAATGCATTAAGACTATCTAGCTACATTTGCAAGGATGTAAGCGAATTTACTTATCATCTTAACTTTTCTTTTAATGTATTTATTTACAGATAAATGCCACTATTTCATCTTCTGCCAAGTCAATCATACCAGGAACAAATCCATGTTATCTGATTTCTTCAAGGTTAATATTTTGTATTTCGGTAAGTAAATATTTTATTCAAGTTGTGAAGTACCTAATTGATATCTTTGATGATTTGATGAACAGTTCCTCAAATAATGTAACGGGGATGTTTCCTCGAGTCACTCTACACTTTGCTGGTAGTGTATCCATGGACTTAAAACCAGCAGACTACCTCACCAATATAGGATTTTTTGTGAGTATTCGAACCTGCATTATAGATAAGTCATATTAACCATGTCGCCTACTACAAAAATAAGTTCTTCTATTATATGTGTTTAACAGGAGGACACTGCTCAATGGTGCGTTTTATTGCTAAGAAAAACTCCTAGCCTGACAGTTTTAGGAGGTTAGTTTTTGAACAGTAGTTATTTTTCGTATTTTATTGCTTAATTCAGTATTTTAACTTTCTAGTCGTAGACTAAAACTAAAACAATTACTTCTTGTCTTATAATTTAGTTCTTCATATTGATAATCGGTTGTCACTAATTATATTTCTTTCTCTTGTTACACAGATATTGCTCTTAGAGATAAGAGCATTGTATATGATTTGGCTCACCAGAGAATTGGTTGGGCAGATCATGATTGTAAGTAAAATAAAGTTTAAAATTTAATTTTTTGATGTTATTAACTTATCAAGAAAAAAATTCTTATATTATATATTGATCAAAATTTTTTTTTCTTTTTTTTGTATATATATATATATAGGTTCATTACCAGTGAATGTGTCCATATCCTCCGGTGTAGATCAAGTCATGAATGTTAGAGCTGTACTCTTTCATATACTAGAGTCCATGCTCTGCATTTACTTATTTTGGTGGTGATATTTGGTATTCATTTGTCTTATATTACTGGATTATTTTTGCTCTTGCTATCTTATTATTGTGTATTACATTTACGGAATAGTATTGTAATTTATATTAATCTAGATTTCTCAAGTACTTGTCGAACTCTTTGCTATGGTGTGCTTTCTTGTTTGGTTACTGTCTTATTATGAAAATGAAAGAGCTCATTTTGACTTTAATCTAGCTCCATGGAATGAATTAAATTCTCTTTTCTTGCTTAAACTTTTAGTCTCCTAGTGGCTGCTTTATTTCACTCATCTGCTGCATCTAAAATTGGCCACTGTTGTTGTAGTGTTGTGATTGTCCAATTTTCGGTTAACTGAATCTTAGCAAGCTTCAAATTCATCTTCATTTCCTCATTTTCGATAAGTTCTAGTGCATAGAAATGTCCGAATCTCTTGTGTTTAATGAATTTTTGTTCTATCCAGTGGTGGATCCAAGATTTTCATTAAGGGGGTTCGAAAAAAAAGAGCAGTGCTTAAGATTTGAGGTTTGAACCCCTCAACCACTAAACCAACCTCTAATCTTATATTCAGGAGGTTCAAAATCAATATATAAACATAAAAATTCTTAACAATACCTTAAATATACAACGTAATTTTTTGCCGAGGGGGTTCGGGTGAACCCCTCGGCAGACTCTAGGTCCGCCCCTGGTTCTATCTAACTCACATCAAGATGAGAGAAAATCAAAATATATTTGTTAGAATAGATATTTGTTTCTAGTTCTTCATATCAGTCTGTTACCATTTGTTTAGCTTCAATTTCTTATTGTATTAAGTATTGTTGTCTAATAGTGCTATCCTCCAATATTATGCTCTCTCTGCCTTTTGCATTGTTTATGATTGCCCTATCTTGTCTCCTCTGTTAAGCCTAATTATATTTAGTTGTAGTTGATTTTTATTTATATTTTTTTAGAAGTTCTGAAAGCATGTAGTATATTTTGACCAGTTCTTATTCCTTATGGCTCTCCTCTGTTATGCTATTTCATGCTTCAAATATTATAATTTATGCTTTGTTAGTTTTCATGTTTGGATTGGTGCGCATATTGTGGCTTAAGATTTATTTTCTAGATTCCATGTTAGAAATCAGTAGCTACCTAAATGTTACCTGCTGCCGAGTATGTACTCTAATTCTTGTCTTCTTTTCTCGCATATGATATTGGCCGAGTCTATTTTGAACTTCATTCTTGCATTTCATCAAGTTGAATTTCTTCGAGTCAATCTCATCTTGTTCAAGTTGTTGGGAAACTAAAAAATACGGGGCAAATAGACGTGAAAAATTCAGGAAAAAACTGATGTACAAGCTGATATACATTGGTTTACAAATATTATGTACATGATATACAGGTTGAAGATCAGCGTATACATGGTTAAAAACAGGATTAAAGGTATTAGGGAGATGAAATAGATTGTATACATTTAGTGTATGGGCATATATACGGGAAAACAATCCAATATACGGCCTATATACATGAGTATACACTCAATATATATGCAGATTTTCAGAGGAGAAATGGGCTAAAACCCAAATGCTATTTGCCACAGCAAGTTTAAGCGAAAAATGGGCCCAAAAACCTAATGAAATTGATCAGCAGATGATTTTTACTTAAATGGGCCGAAGTCCATCACTTGTTACAGCTAGCCCACCAAAAGCCCAATTTTAGATGAATTTGGGCAAGGGAGCCCAAGTTCAAATTATTCTCTTTTCTTTATTTATTTGTTATTGACTAACTTTTATTTGACTTGGTTTTATTTAATTTAATTTCCAAAAGAAAGTCATTTCTTTTTTTTATGTTCAAATTGAAATATTTATATTTTATTTATTACTCATTTTTATTTATTAGTTTTCTTGCCAATATATGAGTTAGTTTTGTTTATTTCCTTTCAAATAAAAATGAGTTTTTTTACTTAATTAATATTTTCAAAATTAGTCGAATTTTAGTCAAGTCGTTGCTCAATCGTACGTTAGCGGACATTTCGAATGCCTAATACCTTCTCGAAATGTAAATTGAACCCCGAACCCTCTTTGGATTTCAAATGATTTTTTAAAAATTTTAAATCTTTTGAAAAATTACAAGTTTTCTTAATTTCTTTCAAAAATTAAGTGGCGACTCTCTTTGAAAATCGATTTTCAAGGAAATAATGTAAGAAGTGTTGAAGCAACACCTACAAAATCCATGCCTCAACATATGTACAATGTGTCCGCATTTTCAAGCTAACACAACATGTTTTTGGTTTATATGTTAAGTTGAGAGTTCATATATTGCTTATATCTTTGCATGCACAAAAATTATATTTGAACTTGAACTTCTTATTCTTCAGACTATCACATACCTGATAAGTAGCAAAATAAATCTATGGAAGAAGTACAAATGAACCAAACTTTCCTAGCAACATAAAATGTTGAGTTTCCAACATTATCCACTTGTTTGAACATACAATGGCAAATGTTTTGCCTGAACCACCTTCATTAGTTACAATTGTTATGATTGGAACTCTCAGCCCAAACAGAGAAGTGTTGGTCAAATAATCATATTTGTATAGGTATCACCATAATACGTTAATTTCCTTTACATAATGAGCAATACTATATGTAAGTTGACAGATAATAGATTATCATAAGTTAGGGAAAACAAATTTTAATTTACCTCTTTAAAATCAGAGTAGTTCAAAACAAACATAAAGTATGATAAACATACATACATATACAACCAACTACTTATTGTAAGAGTCAAGTGAATTTTTATATTCAAAATATGAATTTGTATTTCAATATTTTTTCATCTCAAACAAGATGTTAAAATTGAATCATTAAAACAAGAAACGAAATTAAAAACATGGGACTTCCATGATGGAGGTCTCAAGTTTGAAACCCCTTGCCAGGGAAAGCAAGGGATTTACCTTCTGGGTCGAGCTCGTCGCACCGGGCTTGCCTAGTGTACCTCTCCTATGTGGTTTGCGAGCTATTGCATAGGAGCGGGGGTTTTATCATGTGTGCACCCAAAGGTAGCGGCTGCGGGTTTTCCTTATCATAAAAAAAAAACAAGAAACGAAATTAAAAACATGAGCAAATGAATTAAAATAACAGAGGATTAGCAAAGGGATCAACACATGTAATGTTAACATGAGAAGTGGTACAATTTACTAATGAGGGAACGAGATAATACCAAGTTATCATACAATTCAAAATATTCAAGGGATTTAAAAGGAGTACATGAAATTCAAATTTTACTTGAAAGTGTAAGCGAAGTATGATTTTTTCTAGCGTCGACTTACGTTGACAAAAAAATAGAGATAAAGAGTTATGGATGTTTCTAGACGTATCTTGTCGTCTGGGCTGCCAAAGAGATTTTTTTTAGCTAGGTAAAATGACAGAACTATCCTTGATCGTCCTCCTCATCACATTTCTATTATAAATAAAATAGAAAAATAGATAGAAATAGAAATAATAGAAATTTATTTTGTTGATTTGCTTACTTCTAAACCAAATTTTATATTTCTATAATAAAGTAGAAAAATAGATAGAAATAGAAATAATAGAAATTTATTTTGTTGATTTGCTTACTTCTACTAAATAAAATTTTATTTTATCTTATATCCTTTCAACCAAACAAACTCAACAAAGTCAAACATTATTTACAAGTAGGGGGAAAAACAATTAAGTAATTTTGCCTTTGCTAATGATGGAATTACATAATAAATCTAAACATATATTGTAAAATCAATATTTTCAATATAATAAATTGCCCATATAGTGAATAAAGTATATTGTAAATAGAGGGAAATACAAAATTTAAAATTTATAAGTTCCAATTTATTTTAAGTTAATAGGTTTTAAATTAAAGTATAGCTTTTATAGATCTTTAAAAATTCATTTATATAACTAATACTCCTATAAATGTTCCTTTTTAAAAAATACATAAAATTATAATTTTTTCAATGATAGACATATTGTGCAAAATTAATATTTACTCCCTCTATTTCATTTTCTGCCACATTGTTCGAACTTCAGGAATCAAAATTGTTTTTTTTGATCTTGAATTCTAACATGTACTCTTTAAATCTTTTTAAATAATAAATATTTACTCCTTCATCCAACTGATGTGGCATAGTTTAAATTCAAGAACCAATGTTTCATATTTTGATATAAAATTGTTACGTTTGTGGAGATAAACTTTACATATTTCAAAACTATGTTATTATAGGACACAATAATTGACAATTCAAAATATTAAAAAGGTGTATTAAATTATGATAAAAAATTTATTTGACTCTCAAAATTCGAAAAGTACTACATCAATTGAGATAGATAGAGTGTACAAGAAAATAATTATTCATGTAGTAAACAAAGGACCCCGTAAAATTAACTTGTTCAAAACATAATTAATTTGTATGATTTTACGTTTGGTTGATACTTCCTCTATTTCATATTAACTCAATTTATAAGCAATCCACAATTATTAAGAAAAATATTTCAAAAATATAATTTTAAATCATACTTTCCATTTTGTCCTTTGTGAAATCATACACATAACTTTGCAAGTACTATAATTCATCTCCTAGAAAATACCAAACTTCATTAAAGGAAAGGAAAAATATGAATAAAATTTCAAACATCCATTTTGATCTTTGAACAATTCAATTATTTCGAATAATGAAAAAAACCCACAAAATTTCAGTAAATATGAAATAGAGGAAAAAGTGAATGGGACTCTCATGTACATATCCGCTCAAGCTAAAAAATAAAGACGTGCGACAACATTTGAAAGTTATTTCTTAATTAATTTCATATAAGAAAAAAAACATATAGCTATTCAGTTGCAAAAAAATAGACCCGATTATATTCATGTCCCAATATTTCATTTATTTTACGATCAAATTTCTCTATAACAGTTTACATGTTAATTTGTTCAGTCGATTGAGATGAATAATTAAATAAAATATAGAAAAAGAAGGTTATGTTTTGCCAAGTACATTTGATTGTAGTATGTAAATATCCTTCTAATCGAAAACTATTTATCAAAATAAAAGACAGGAAAAAAAGAAATCAAAAAACTTTTTATTTGGCTAATGCCTTGTTGTAAGTTACATAGAAACAAGAATTGAATTTCATTTCTATTTTTTTCCCAAGAAATTTTAATTCTTCAATTCATGGTTTCATTAGTCTGTGCAATCTGAGCTACGGGTGGTTTATGCCCACATTCACAGTACATACCGTCACAGTAATAGACATCTATAAAGCCACACTTAGATTTACAAATATTGGGATCTTTGTCGCAGCAACAAACGGGAATATCTTTTGCTTCAATCTTTCGCGGAATACCTATTAAATAAAATTTCATAATTTATTAGATAAATATATTTCATATCTATGAACAAGAAGATTAATAAAATGAACTTAGAAAAAACTGTAGAAAAGTGTATGATATTCAGGTACTAAAAAATAAAGCAAATAAAAGACTTACAGAGTCCTATCATCATAAAGATGAACAGAAAAGCCAATGCTTTGAAAGTCATATCTTAACTTTTGATGTAATACTCAATAAGCCACTTGAAAGTAATTTGTGCTGGTGTTTGATGATGATATTTTTTTCCCTGTCCTATTTATAGCATATTTAGTCAACAATTTAATAAAAGTAATATTTTGTAAATCTTGTAAACAATTCCTTTCTCTTTTTTTGGTCAATTACATTTAAGTTAACATGACAATATTCATTTGAGATCGTAACGTACATGTATTGTAAATGTAACGCACTAAGACTTTAATTTGACTAGACATGTTATTGCATTTTTATATGTGGCACGATTCTATTGATTTTTCTTATTTAACTTGGTATGCCATGTCATTTGACACGTGACACCAAAATAAGTCTCAAGAATAAGACAGTTGGTCCCTTATACAAAAATGTACATTAAAAAAAACGTCTAAATTGTGGCATATATATGTAATATATTGATATTGTATAAATAGTATAAATAGTATATATATATATATATAATGTATTGATTTGTGATTATAAGTTGGGCACGTAGAGATCGTCCTTGCTAGGATTGTTTGATTTTATGATATTGCATTGAGATCGTCCGTACAAACACGTGGAGATCGTTCGTGTTGGTATATGGACCTCATGGGTCCCTCATGGGTCACGAACTCTGCTATTACTGTTCACTACCAAAAAATTGTGAATTACATGAGAATTTTCTTGGGGATTAGTATGAAAATTCGCAGGAAACTTATTTTCCTGCAAATTTTCATACTAATTCCCAGAAAAATCCCCATGTAATTCACAGTTTTCTTGTAGTGGTTAATGACTCTGTCACCAAGATCAAGGTATCTTTTGTGCTCCGATTCAAGGGCGAAGCTACAGCCTAGTAAGGGTGTCGGAAAATTATATCGGATATATAGGCAAAATATAATCTAATATTTGGATATTTATTAATTGAGCACTCTTTGACACAACAAAGACAGATGGTCCAGCGGTATGCACACTCGTTCACCTCGTGGAGGTCTGGGTTTCTATTCCCACTAGCTTTATTTTTTAATTCAAATCTCTCTTTAAACAAAAAAACACAGAAATTTTTGTCCACCTACTCATTGGTAAAAAGAAATATGTTTTGTGTACCCACTCCGCTAATTTTTTTTTATTGATTCTTTAAAGGTTGTTTTGTGTACTCACTCCGCTAAAAAAAAATTATTGACTCTTTAAAGGTTGAACACCCTTGGCGAAATTTCTGGCTCCGCCATTGCTCCGATTATTGCATTATTTCGTTGTCATTACTGTTTGTGTAACGCTCTTTGTTTCGCATTATTTCGTTGTTGTCCCCTCTTTCAAATTGTTTACTTATGCCGAGGGTCTATTGGTAACAACCTCTCCATCGAGGTAGGTGTAAGATCACATACACCCTTTTATCGGAAATTTACATTGCGTAGCTAGGTAAAAGCATATATTTTTTAGTATATGTATTACATATTGACACCATTAAATTTTATGTCTTATAACTTCATCACCTACACAATAGCTTCTTCCACATATAGCATATTATAAAGTTCAAAGTTTGTTTCTTTGCACACTTGAACAAAGACTAGAGCTTTGTTGATTCTTGGAATTTTTATACCTCTAAGAAGACATTAAATTTATGGAATTTACCAGTTTGGTTGTGTGGGAATTTTTTATTTTTTATTTTTGAATTTTGTTGCTTATGTCCAAATAGATTATAAATGCTTAATATTGTGTTTGTTTCTTTTGCTTTCAGAAACAAAAGGTTTAGATGATTTCACTGAATTGAATAGAGACAATATGAGGGTGAAAGATGAGACGTGGGATTTGTTAGACAAACTAAACAAGTGATTGGACCGGATGTCATAATGATTAGAGTGGATCATGAGCTTAGCAATTGATCGGCGTAGTAGGGATAACATCAATGTACTCGTTGTGGAGTTGAATATATCTGTATTGCATAATTAACCTCTCCTAGCCAAATGATATGTAAAGAATTTTATGTTAGCAATGTGAAAATACATTTTTTTTTATTGCTGGCAGCAGTATCATTACTTCTAAATTTATGGTTTTTTGAACTATTAATGACCTTTAGCTTTAGGCTTCAATCAAAGAATCAATTTGCGGGGGTTCGACCCCTTCTATTTTGTTATTAAGCTGAATCGGAGGTTAAGTTGTGATCCCTGGAACTTAAATGAAGATTTCTAAGAATCGGGGGTTAAAATCGCCGCAAAATAATCCCCACAGCTTGTTACAGGGGTTAGTGAAAAACCCCCACAGGTTAATTATGGAAGACCGAACTCTGGGGTTGCTGAAAACTCTGTTACAACAAACTGTGGGGTTCCTAACCCCCAGAGTATGTAAAATAAACCCCTGCTATTAAGGATTTTTTTGGTAGTGTTTAAAACATACATTATTAAGTTGACATACAAAGCTAATTCACAACCTTGTAACAAATTAAAGAATCACTGAGTTGTAATGGAAATATGCAAATTACGCAAATTTTGATTCAAAATTATAGTATTCAAAATATTGATAAAAAGATCAAAGTAAAGAGCTAATCCCATAAGAAGGGGCTCGACGTTAAGGTAGTTTTTTTTTTTTTTTAGTTCCTACTAAGCTATCGAATTAAAACTTTCATCAACGACAATAAATGGAAAATCAAACAAAAATGCTTGAGACAAAGTAGCGCAGAATTGTTGAGACAATTGTTGTAAGTTACACTTTATAGTAGATTTCTACTTGTGTTGCGACTATATAAATCTTATGTAGGAGTCGATGCATGCTATGGTATCAAACTTGAATCCAAATGGTAATTAAGCTTTTATATTTGACTTTTAACCACTAAATAATATAAATGATAATACAACAATATGCAAATGATTTCATGCTTTTGCATTATAGAAAAAAGAAGAAGAAGACATAAGCATAATGAGAGCAGAAATAAAAACAGGAAGTGGTAGATGCATGAATAACAACACCATCAATTGCTACAAATACATATTTCTCTGTCCTTAATTACTTGTCCACTTTTGAATTGATACACCTATTAAGAAAATATTGATCGACATAGTAAGTTTATTATTTTACCTCTATTAATTATGAAGTGGATGAATTAAAAATTTAAAATTTTCAAGAAATTCTATATTTTTCAAAATTAATTAATTGAGGGTATAATAGGTAAAAAAAAATTGTCCCTTCTTGATTTGTCAAAATGGACAAGTAAAAAAGAAAATTAGACAAGTAATTAGGGACAAAGAGGGAGTATAAAAGAACTGGAAAAAAAAAAAGAGAAGGAAAAGGGAGAGGAACTTTGAGGAGAGAAAATTGAGGAGTGAGTAAAATTAGGAATGAGTCGAATGAGTTAGTGTCTATTTATTTGTGTCAAAGACTTAGTAGTTAGTTCTAGAAAAATCTTGTAATTTGTTGTTTCAAGAAGAATCACATAACTTGTGGAGAAAAAAAAATAGCTACATGGGTATATTGACAAATTTAAACATATAAGTTACAGAATTTTAAAATGAAATATATATGAAACAACAAATTTGCGTTTGATCTTCTCAAACTGGCTCTTCTATATAATAATACTAGATATAGCATGGCCCGTGCTTAGCACGGGCCCAACATCCTAAGTTTCATGAAAATTGTTGCAATATATAATGAAGTGTGTGAAGGCACTATGCATTTATATTTTTACCTTCATAATGTATTCATGTTCGTCAAGTTGGTGTAGCCATGTAACTATTAAGATTAGCAGCCAAAATACAATATCAAACGTTACTAAGTACTTGCACGTGATTGTTGAAATCATGTATCTTAAGAATTCAAATTACAAAGAAAATATAGCAACTCCAGCAAAGCTTACATACATATATTTAGTAATACTTGTACAACACAAAGGGCATGTCTCTTTGTTATCGAACCATGGAGGAACACAGAAACATGATATTTTCATAATAACAATTTTGTTTTAGTTCCTTTGTCGCAGACATTTATCACTGTTTCAGCAACTGAATTTTTTCA
>JAJOOH010001168.1:0-29851 GCA_029582605.1 Solanum gracilifrons | reverse complement strand
GACCCAATATATGTTATTTTTGTTGTCTCAATTTATGTGACACAAATGAAATTTGGAGAGTCATCCAAATTTTCATATTTTTTTAAAAAATGTTTTAAGTTATTAATTATTGTGATTTATAATATTTTTATGTAACTTTCAAATAAAGTACATTACTGGTCACTTTGTCCTAATTTATGTGATATGGATAAAATTACAAAATTAACCATTTTAAAATGTCTTTCAGATATTTTAAGTTGTTAATTATTATTATTTATAATACTTTTTTGGTAATTTTAAAATGATATGTGTTATTTTTTCTGTCCCAATATATGTGAGCCTGATAGAATTCTAAGAGTCAACGTATTGTATTATTTAGCTTTTAAATATTTTAAATTGGTAATTATTGTAATTTTTAATGCTTTTTAAGTCACTTGTAAATGATATATGTTGCTTCCTTGATTGGGACTTTTCCATTTGTGACACATATGTATAGATATTTGGTGTCCGTGCCAGCACGGGCCCAATAAATATTAATTTTTTTTGTTTTAATTTATGTGATATAAATGGAATTTGAAGATCAGTCGATTTTTTATTTGTTTTCTTTAAAATATATTTGAAGTTATTAAATTGTTGTGATTTATAGTATTTTTGCGTTAGTTTTGAATAATATAGGTTACTCGTGTTTCAATTCACGTGAATAATCATAAATATTTTCAGTAGTTAATTTATTGTGAATTCTAGAAATTTTGACGTTATTTTCAAATAGTACATGTTACTTATTCTATTCCAATTAGTCAACCAAATTTCTTATATGATTTAAAAATATTTTTAATTGCTAATTATTGTGATTTATAGCATCTTTTATGTAACTTTTAATAATATATAATTTGTTCAAATTCATATGACAATGATAAGATTTCAAGAGTCAACGCAATAAAAATTTTAATTTTTTAAAAAGTTGTACCTCTAATATATTTTGTAGCTAAAATATACTCTCTCCGTCCACTTGTATTTGTCATGTTGCGCTTTCTGAAAGTCCATTTGACTACTTTTCAAAGTTAAATCAGATTGTATTAATTCGATATTTAAAAATAATAATTAAATATGCAAAATCTATACAAAAAGTACTATAAATTGTAATTTTTTGCCTGTGAATATGATGAAACAACACATTGTAAAATATTAGTTAAAATTCTTATAGTTTGACTCTAAAAAGGAAATCATAACAATTAAAAGTGCATAGAGAGAATAATAAATAGGTAATTAAATTTCAAGAAGTTTAAAATAAAAGGTTGAAAAAAAGAATACAAAAAGTACTATAAATTGTTATTTTTTGCCTATGAATATGATGAAAAAACACATTGTAAAATATTAGTTAAAATTCTTATAGTTTGACTCTAAAAAGGAAATTATAACAATTAAAAGTGCATAGAGAGAGTAATAAATTAATTAAATTTCAAGAAGTTTAAAATAAAAGGTTGAAAAAAAGAATTAGATATACAACATATATTGAAAATTGAAAACATATAAATAATAAATGGGTCCAAATGAGGTCAAACTTTTTGGGTAATAAAGTAGTAGGTAATTAATGATGTTAAATTGTCCAATAATATAATTTTTAAAGGTACAACCATAAAAGAAGAATGTACAACACTATCAAGCACATATCTTCCAACACTTGTCATGTGGTAAGTAGTAAATATTCCCACTTATTATATATAGTAATAGTAATATTTAGTAATATTTATTTACTTAGCAAACTTATTTGTCTGTCACAATTCATTTTATTATGGTATATTAGAAAACATTTGGCTGCATTCTCGGGTTTACTTGAGCCGAGAGTCTATTAAAAACAACATTTTTAAGGTTGCGTACACAATTAACATCATTCTCTTTAGATATCACTTATAAAATTACACTGAATATGCTATCGTTATTTGGCTCCATTCTGGACTCATTAATTCTTTGTTAGGCATTGTGTTACTTTCATTGCTTTTTGTTGTCATTAAGACAAGAACAATTATTTTCTTCTATTAAAAATGACGAAAGACAAAAGAATGTCACTTTCTCAAGCATGAAGCATGGCCAGTATGGATTACAATGCTAGTAGAATTATAACAAAGGGATAATTCATGCAGTCAATAATAATAAAAGAATTTTAATGCGATGATTAGTAATTACTTTTTAGGGATGCAACTATGTAAATTATTTAAAAGTTCTTGATTAATAATTCATGCAAATATTTTTTGAAAATTTTATAAACAAATATGAACACTTAAAAAAGAATTAACAACAAGGATAATATATGAAAATTTTAATTAATGATTTCTTGATTTAATAAGATTAACAGTTAATATAAAAAAAGTATTTTAGTGAAATGATCCATTAATATAGGACAGAGAGTAATATAGGCTCAAATTATTAGGAGATCCATAAGGAAGTACAATTTTCCACCTAAGAAAACTATTCCCAAAATTACCCCATTCCCCTAAAAAAGTGAAAACTAACCACTTGAATAATTTTTTAAAATTTACTTCTAACCCATTTTATTTTATTTTTTTAATTTAGAAGTTCGTATAATTTATTTATTTTTAAAAATATGTACCCAAAAATATGGCCCCCAAGCAATCACTTTTGTTGCTTAGGGGTTAAGACGGCCCTATCTACTAATACTGATTTTTCCTATATGAATTTTTTTCTTCTACTATATCCTATTTTTCGCTAATTGTGTTTTAATTTTCAAAGATCGGAGGTCATTTCAAACAATTTCTTGATTTTAGGTCTACATCGTCCTGTTCAGGGGCGAATTTAAGCTTAAAAAATGGGTCACCTGAACCCGTGGTCATTCGACAAAACTCGATGTATTACTTGTATAATTTTTAAAATATATCAAATAGCAACTGAAGGAACCCATGAACACAAACAATTAGATGGTTCACTGGTTTGACTATGGGTTTTCCACTTTGAGGTTGAGGGATCGATTCCCAGATGCATTCAGCCTTTTTAAAACTTTTTCTTATAATAAAATTTATCTATTTTGCAAATGTATTTAATATTTTTCTTATGAAAAACCTATATTTATTATTGCTAAAATAAATAAGGCCCCTCAAACTTGAAAGCCTAAATTAGTTGCCTTTTCTCTTAATGGGACAGAGCCGCCCCTGACAATGATGCACCCGTCTTCTTAAAATTCTAGATTCGCCTCTGGTCCCGTTCAACTACATTTGTTGTAGTTTTAACATACACATAGAAGCATCTCACAATTGACGTAAAATATATAATCACACTATCTCAAGTGACTTTCTCTCATTTTATTCCGGAGGTAGGTTACTTGTCATCCATGCTGTCTTGTATTTCATTTCCTCACTATATATAATCACATTTCTCTTCTCATATCTTCAATCTCCCATTACACAAATTAACCAAATATGGAAAATTCCCTTAAATATGTTGCTAGTGAGAGTTTTTCATATAGTTGGTTGTTAAATGAAACTCCTCCTTCTCTTAAATCCACCATTCTTGATGATCAAGATACAACATTCTTGAATTTTTCAAAGAGATTCTTGGAATTAGAATCACAAAATTTCAACTTTGATATCAATCCTACTTTTTCTTTTGTTCATGCTGATGAAATATTTTCAGATGGACATATTATGCCTTTGTATTTTGACAACATATCAAAGATTGAAACAATTTGTAACTTTGACACTTGTTCAATTTCTTCAACTCCTCGTACACCCTTTTATGCTACAAACAGAGGAAAACAGAGAAAATCATGTTGTAAAATCTTCGTCAAGAGGTTAAATTTTCTTTGGTTGTTTTGCAAGAGTTTAGGTAATTCAAGAAAAGGTTCAAAAGTTGATGATTTTGAAAGAAAAGTTTTGGAAATTGATAGTAGAAATTCACCTATGAGAAGTCCATCTCATTGTATAGATACGGAGAATACAATTTCTGAGGCAATTTTGCATTGTAAGAGATCATTTGGTATGTTAAATGATCTTTGTGATTGATGATTCCGAGGCGGATTCAGGAGTTCAAATTTAATGGATTCAATGTTTATGATTCTCATCAATGAACTCATTGTGTTGTTAAGATTTTAGTAGTTTTTTTTATGTAGGTAAGGGATAAGGGTCTGAAAAATACCTCAACTTTGATCGGATTTGCTATTGCGATACTAAACTTTCACGAGGACTTATTACCTCCCTAGACTATTTAATACTGTATTTTAAACATAAATATTTGCCCACGTGGACATAAAAAATAATGCAAAATTATAAATAATAATGTGTCCAGGTGGGCACATATATACCTTTAAAATATACTATTAAATAGTTCAGGGGGTAAAAAAATACGGTATTAAATATTTTAGGGAGGTAATAGGTCCTTATGAAAGTTTAGTATCGCAACAACAAATTCGACCAAAGTTGAGGTATTTTTTAGACCTTTATCCCTATATATATATTCTATGTTAAAAGTTATGGATTTAGATGAATCTGTACTTAGAAGGGCTACATCAGCCCCTTCATATATATATATATATATATATATAATGCTTTTGCATGTATTTTTTCTTTCATCTTTTTTCTCCAATAGTGTATATCAAAGATTTAATTTGTATTTTAATAATTTGTACCTTCCAATGTGAAAAATAGGCAAAGGTAGGATTACTATATACTAGGATATTTTCTTATATGATTAAAATTTCTATGTTTTCTTCTTTATTATATACTACCAATTTGAAGCCTCTATTACCATATTATTAGTGCTTGGGGTTTGGTATCCAGATATTCTAGAGATAACAAGTTCTTGGAAAGAAGGCAAAATGAAGAATGTTTGAGATTTAAGAGAGGATCTATTCCTAAGAATGTTTCTTGAAAAATTCAATAAAATTATTGTGAGGTTAAAGTTGGATAGGGTCCTCAGGAGTCACCCCCCTCACATTGTCTATTTTCTCTTTTTGTACTTGTTTGGATGGCTGTGCCATTGTGAGCAGTATTAAAGAGAGGTGATTACAAATGACATAACATAGTTGTAGCTCATCGAGAATATGATCTTAGATAAAAATGCGTTAAGGAGTGTGTCCATAGACCATATTCGTAGGTAGGAAAGTATTTTTTTTGTTGTCCATTCTAGTAGTCGTAGTATTACTCAAGTATCTTGTTTTTCAATTTCTATTACTATAAGTTGTTTCGTGTAGTTTGATTATAGTATTATTTTGTTGTAGTATTATTATTTGTTATTTTCTTTATTTCCCATTATTAATTTCTTTTTCTTGACTCAAGAATTCATCGAAAACAACTACTTTACCTCAGAGGTAATGTTTAGGTCTACATAAACTTTATTTTCGTTGAATCTTACTTTGTGGGACCATGTTATTGTTGTTATTCGTGAAATTGGAAATGGTTTCACACAAAGATAAATTCACAACACTTATATGGATGTCATTTTTTTGAATTCATGTGTCACAACACTGCCCTTATGCACTGTATTTCCATCCCTAGGCCCTAGGTCTCCCCCTCACACCTCACTCTCCCTAAAGAAAAAGAAAACAAAAACAAAAATGGGTACTGATACATGCACGCATAGGAGAAACACATAAATACCTATGAACTTGTCACATATTTAGTTTTATTGCTTTGTTTGATTAATTGGATAAAATGGAATATATTATATTGGGAAAAATGATAAATACACCTCCGGAGTCCGGACTATTGCAAATGGTATGTAGATATCCTCCGTCATACTATTGGGACATTGGTGCTCCTACCGTCCAAAAACTAGAGCATATATACCCTTTATACTAACGGACATACACGTGTCATAATCTTATCTACAGATCTGATATTTATAAAATATTAGATCGAGGGATAAGATTGTGCTACATGTCCTTATTTAGTCTTCCGTTAGAGTGAAGGCATATGCTCTAGTTTTTGGATGGCAGGGGCACCAATGTCCCAAAAGAATGACGGAGGGTATATGCATACCATTTGAGATAGTTCAGGGGTATATTTGTCCTTTTTTCCTATTATATATAATTTAAAACATGTGTTTCTTATTTCCAATTTTAACCTTGATATTTCAATGACTTAGATATGCGTTAATCATATATTGAATTATTGCGTTTGTTATGATCTATACTCAAGCGTAGGAATTGAGATACTATTTAAGTTATTAAAAAAAAAATGTATCCTTGAGATACAATTTCAGTTACTAAAACAAAAAAAATAAAATATGTATCCTTGAACATTTTTTACTCCAATAGTTATTAAGAGCAGGGGTGAGCGTTGAGTATTCGGTTAGAAAATTTTCAATTTTGGGTTCAGTTATTTAGAAATTCAGTAATTGGTAGTTAAAAGTAGATATCAAATATCAAAATTTTAAATTTCACTTTGGTAATTCTATAATGGGTAAATCAAACTTTGGTTCTATACGGTATTCGGTAATACTGTAATGAAGTTGTAATTACAAAGTTAATATTATCTCTCTAATTATTTCTATTTTTCTATGTAGAGACACGATATAATAGAAGATCAACAAGTAAGAAGACATCAAGAACAATAAATTGACACAACTAAAAGACGTGTATTTAGATTGTTTATGTTTAGTCTTTAACTTTTTCTTTGGACTTGTACTAATGAGTTATGAACCTCATAATATATGACCTTCATTAAGTAAATTTGGTATTCAGGAGATAACTAATACCAAATGATTCTATTGTCTCATACCAAATCCAAAACTCAAATACCTTTTGATTATCATACCAAATATTGTATTACCAAAAAATTCGATTTGATTCAATAATTTAGTTTTCGATATTTTATGGCGAGCCCTAATTAAAAGGTAGGAAATTTAAGAAAAGAAGAAATTAGTAACTCGTACGGCTTCCTATTTGGTATAAAAAAAAGATGGGTCCATAAGAAATGAAGTTTTCCCACGACATATTCATTATAGTTTTGATTTTCTTCTGTTTTATATTTGGAGTTTTAATTTGAGTGAGACTGATTTTGGGTTGATAAAGCAAAGAATGAGATGTATCCACCATTAATAAGTTCATTGGTGATGATAGCTAGAGAGGGACATAGGATAATTAACCTAGATACTAGATAGTCGTGTATTCAATTGATTATTTGACGTATAATATATGTGTCCTTCAAGTTTAATATGTGTATAATTGTGCATTATAAAGATATAATTTATGTATAGCAGCTAAAAAAAGTAAATAGCTAATAAATTTGTCTGATTATTCATATAAAACCTCATAGAAATATCTATAACTTATTTAAGATTATAAGTTTCGATTTTTTTCCTCCTTCAAACTTCTCTTGCTCACCCCCTACCCCCACCCCAAAAGAAAAAAATTTCCACACCCTTCCTTTGATTTGTAAATAGTATGTTCAATAATGATCTTATTGGGAAATAAAAGATAATTATGATCTACTCAGTACTCACGCGTTACTATCTAGAGTACGAATAAAGTTAACAACACCACATCAATCAACTCAATCTACATGTATTATGTCACATAAGATACATATATCTTCTTGATTAACTTTATACAAATTAAAATGTTTCAACTTATATACATTCAAAGTTAGAGGACAAAAATATAAACTAATACTAAGTTAAAAAACATGTTTATGTATTGAGTTTTGTCGAACATGCAGGAAACAAAAGGACGAACTCCTAAAGAAACCCGTGCCTTACTTGAGAAGGAGCAATGTCAGATCAAGAATTTTAAGATTGTGGGTGCTCCGATCCTTTCGCTATCAATCACAAAATATAAGTGCACAAATTTAACACTTGTCATAAGAAAGACAACAATCATATTTAAATATGATAGTGGAAAAAAAGTCAATAAGAAAGACTATAATAAAAATTATTTTGAAAAAAAAAAAGATAAAGGAAAAGGTTTTTAAATAAAATTTTGTTTTGGAAAAGTTAGCAAAAGGCAGTTTGTGAAAAGGAAAAAAAAACAATCAGCATAGAGAGAAAAATAAATAAAATAAAAAATAAAATATGTCCCTAAAGGAAATCGAACCTTGGTAGAAACAAGTAAATTATCTTGAGCACCCATTTATAACTACCACACAAACCAATTCATTTGTTACCTAGAAGCTCGTCTTTAACTTTTATACTATTCTTCTTAATTTCTATATAAATATATATAGTTCGATAAAAAGTTAATGAACGCTCGAACATTTGAAAAGTACCAGGTGGGTCCGGCCCGAGAAGGACTACTCAGTCGGAAAAGTAAAGAAGTAAAACAAGGGTGTCCCATGAAAGGCGTTTGCTAGGAGATAAAACCATAACTTGAGCCATCACCCTACTTGTTTGTATGTAAAAAATCCATAAAAGAAAAGCAACTCATCTCATCAAACTCAACCAATTATTTTTTAAAAAAAATAAAATGAAAAGAATAAAAAAGGACGGCTTATGGATGTCTTGTTGTTAACAAGTCGCGGAAAGTTCTAGATTTTTCTCTGCTTTTCAACGGCTTTCTTCATTGAAACCCTTGATATTTTTAGATTTTTGGAGTTTTTTGACATGCGAAATGATCAAATAGAAAAAAGATATTTCATTAGATTAGCCATCCAACATTTTAGGTATGAAATTATTATTATTATTATTATTTAACATATTCCCTTTAGGATCGCTCCTAGAATTTTTCTCATTTGGTGGCTTGAACTGATATCATATATAATTAGAGGTAGAAATTGCTTATATATGAGCAATCTCTCTTGTCTATGTGAAAATTAATCTCACCATTAGTACACATGGTGAGATATAATAATCATGTTGTTAGAATTTGTCCTGAATTTGCTATTTTATTTTAATTATATTTTAGCATAATTATATCTATCATTTTTTTGTTGAAGAAATTTTAAACTTCTGTAAATTGAAGATGTTTTTTTTATGAGATGCGCCACATATTCTAAATTAAGTGTATTAATTGGAGATTTTCTATAAATTTGCAACATTAGTTGTGAATCATAATTTTTTAAACTATAGGTGCATATCGTATATAGATAGCACATGTTTACTATGTTGTATAATTTATACTACATTTTTATATAACTTATGCACGTCCTATTTATGGAGAAAAAAAAGGCTTAATTAATGTTGATTTTTATGTGAAGATAATTTATTTTTTAAATCTGAACAAAATATGGTATAAACTTATGCAGATTCTTATGTGAAGATTATATCCTATAAAGGTCAAGCATCCAACGATATATATAATCAAAAACTCATTGTAAAAAATAAAAGTATTTTGATGATATCATGTATATTTAATTTGTGTGTAATAAACGTAACGAAACATTAATTCAACAAGAATAACCTTAGTACTACATATTACTCCTTGCATTATAATTCTTATATAATTTGTTTTTTAACCAAATGGCCACCCCTAAAAAGTTGAATAGAATCGAAAATATTTTATTTGTCAATATATTTCATTTAGAGATCACTTGAATTATGATTTGTTTTAGTTGAGCATCTGAATATTTAATAAGTATTTCTATTAGACATTTTTTATTCTGAAAAACTTATGTATGTGTTCTTAAGTGTCCACTAGGGGTGTACATGACCGGGTTGGTTCGGGTTTTTCAAATATCAAACCAAACAATTTGTGTAAAAATTTTAAATTTATAAACCAAACCAAACTAATAAAATTCAATTTTTTTTTGGGTTTTTCAAATACCAAACCAAACCATTGTGTCGTATTTTTAAATTTATAAATCAAACAAAACTAATAAACCTCAAATTTTTTTAGATTTTTGGATTTTTTCGGTAAAGTTTGCATACAAACATATACTTAACTTGTGCTCCAAATATTTCTTAAGTCCAACCAAAATACAATTAATTAAGGTGTTTCTTAAAAAAATAACACAAACTATGAAATGAATACTGATGACACAAAAATATTCAATAAAAAATAATAATGAAATCATCATATAAAATAAATATTGTAAAGTCATAATGAAAATGATCATAATTTAAAAGTACTAAATCATGCTAAAATAAGTTTAATAAGTATTAGTTACATTACTAAATATTTAAGGAAAATTAAAATTAGATTATGTATTTTAATTGTCTAAACCAATGTAAAACTAAAGAACAAATATTCAATATTATTGTCATTCTTAGTGTTGAGTTGATTTTCTTTTTGCATTAGTATTAATTTGATTTTGATTTAAGTTTTATTATAATTATCAACATCTATTAACTATAATCTTTATTGGACCATTCCAAATTCTAAGTTTTAAACTTGAAATAATATATTAAAAGATAAAAACTATGAAATAGTATAAGAAATATTTTTAATTATCAAAGTAAATATTTTTATGTATAAAATAAAATTTTAAAATTACATATATAATGTCGGGTTGGTTTGGTCTCAGGTTGTTGTTTTTTAGTTAAAACCAAACCAACCCAAATATAGTCGGGTTTTTTTTTCCAATACCAAACCAAGTCAAACCAAACCACTAGTCGGGTTTTTTTTCCGGTTTGACTCAATTTGCGGTTTGGTTCGGTTTTCGGTTCGGTTTTATACCCCTAATTACCTATTTGTGTTGTATCGCATTATTACTTTAATTATAATGTTTGTTTTGATTGTTACTTCTAAATGTATTTTTGTGGAAAATTGAATTTTGCAAAATTGTTATTTATATAGATCGAGTGTCATTGAAAATGCTTGACGATATTATTTGGAGTTTATATGCTAATTTTGAGAAAGTTTGGTGAAGAGTTGAATTGATTTTTGTTAGAATTTCATATTGGAACTCGAAGAGAAAGGAGAACAATGTTATATTTTTCAAGTTCTCGATGTGCAAGTAAGTTGTATTTTGAATCTAAGGTTTTCTTTATGAGCATAATATTTGGATCAGCTTGTGCGCATCTCAATTATTTTTACACGATATGTGTTATTCATGCTAGTACATGTACTGAATAACTCTATCTACTAATACTTGAAAATGAGAAGAAATCACCTAGTTTGCTTTGGATGGAATCAAACTTGAATTTGAGACCTCACGATTTTCAATCCACTTCATTGATCATTAGACCACAGTTGTCGACAGTACTCTTGACCGCATTTAAATACGCAGTTTATTAAACTAAATATCCTTATATATGACCCCATTTCAAATAAACCTGCTACATTTTAAAATTGAATACATGCACTTTTAAATTGTAGAAATTTTACATTTACACCACCTGTAGGCATATACGTAATTAAGTATATTAAAAATAATTATTTATATGTTTTGTTAGGGATATATACCTAATAGATGGTGTAAATGTAGAACTTTCATAATATAAAATACTAAACGTTTATTTTTAAAAATTAAAATACATAACGTGTAACTGAAACTGAATCATTGCATGGACGTTTAAAATAGATAATTAAATATAGAGTTAATAACATTAAATATCTATGCAATATAATTATGTTTAACGTACTTAATTTATTACAAATATACATTATAACGAGTGTAGTGTAGAATATCCTAATATAAAAAGTATAAGTATTTGATTTTAATATTCAGAAAGTTGTAGTTGTAAATAATCATATTACTATATATCATTCTATAGAAGTGGTGGTGCCCTTGGACGACCAAGGGTATTCCCGTCATTTCATTCCTTAAATTTTGTCCTGAATCTTCATTCTATTCCCGGGATTCTTTGCCGCGTGTCTCAGCGGGAGATTCTTTTCTCTTGGGCCTTTTCTATTCCCCGGATTGTTTGACGCGTGTCCAGCGGCGACGTCAATTCGTCCACACCTTTCACAATTCAAAGCGCAGCTTGTCCTATATTTTATTTTTTTATCATCTCATTCCTTCGGAATGCCCTTGCACCAGCAAGGGTATTCCAGACATTTCCTTCCAACAAAAAGAGATCTTATCCTGCTGACCTTTCTGCTCCTGGGATTGTTTGCCGCGTGTCTCAGTGCCCACGTGAACCGATCGACGCGTTTCCCAATTCACACTACAACTTTTCGTATATGCTCTTACGGACAAATTTACTTCCTCCGTCGTACCTCCTTCCAAGACCAAGAGCTACGTTGGAAACCCAAGACTTCCTCTCTATACAGTTTTCCTCCTTCTGCGAACTGCCAACGCAAAGGTGCGCTCTATTTCTTGCATGTGCACATTATTTCTCCGCTTTAAGGGATGATCCCCTATTTGTCTTCCTTTTGTTCTTGCTCACTGCTTGGATGCTGCTCACTTTCAACTCTTCTTGCTCGATCATAATCTCACAATCAACAAAAAATTAAAAGGGATTTATTGTTAATTCAAAACTCATGGCCAAGATACGAAGGAAATATTATTTTTGGTCTTCTCATCTGAACTGAAAATCCACGAAAATGGTGGATGTATTCTGCCCGAGGAAACCACAAAAATACTATCTTCTAGACTCCACAATTAACATTCCTTTGTATCGTTGCCTTGGTTATGTAGCAGTATCTTCTCTGCTAAAGTGGACTAGGCATTACACAAAAGTCAAACATTCCTCACAGTTAGTATAGCTTATTTCGGAATATTTATACCATCCTTTTTATATAAACCCATTTATTCTTCTTTAAAAAATTACACTCTAAAACAAAATATTACTTTTATTTTATAAGCTTTTTCCATTTCCCCTGTATATTGTGTTCTTCCTTCTATTTCTTCGACGCAAAAATTTACGATACAGTTTCCTTGCTTTTATTTTGCTCTAACACAACAAACAACTACTTTAATTTTCTCAGGCTTTCGATTTCAAATTTCTGTGCCTCAAACAACAAGGAATCAACACATGTACGTCCTTACACTTCCTTCTTTGTGCTTGGTTATATTACATTTTATCATTACGCTCTGATTATGTGCTATTCTAAATTGTTTACTGCGTGTTTTCCTCGCAACTTTCACTAGAAATATCTAAGAGCTCTTCCGCCCATATGTCTGATAACAAACTGCAACTCAACGCTGCTCAAACTGAGCAAACAAGTAATTCACAAAATATTGCCAAAAATCTTAAGCGCCGAATTGCCTACAAACAAATGCCTGCTGAAAAAAAGACAGCTCTTCTAGAGCGCCGTCGGGCTCACTACTGCGCTCGAAGACATGGTTTTCCTCAAAAACTTCTTCCTCCTCATTCCTCATTAGCTACTTCCGCGGGAGAACAACTCATTGAGTGTAACAGTGTGTATGAAATAGGTTAGCCACAGCTTCATTTTAAGCTTCCCTCTTACTTATAAACTACTATTCGATAGTTATTTTCTATACTATAGGTTAATACACATAATCCTACAGGATCAACATCCACAACATGTAATGACCATTCCAATTTACTTCATCCAGACCCAACTGTCAAAGGTCTATTCATATTACCTTCTATTACTACTACTACCATCATTTATTTTTAGCTTAGCTTTTGCTAAGCTGTATTCTCATTCTGCAGAACCCACACAGAGACAAATGGGTTGTTGGAGTAACAACCCATTACCTTGCAGCCCTGCTCTGTTAAAGAAAGTTCCAAACTGCAAATTCTGCCAAGCCAGAAGATTTCAATATGAATCCCCTGGTTTTTGCTGTGGCAATGGCACTGTCAAATTAATTTCACACCAATTACCTCCTGCACTAAAGAGCCTGTATTTCGGTGACACTAATGAATCCAATCATTTCCGCACTTACATCAGAACATACAATAATATGTTTGCCTTTACTTCACTTGGAGTAAAATATGATAAGGAATTAGCAAAAAGGAATCAAGGTATATATACCTTTAAAGTTCAAGGTCAAATGTATCATTTCATAAATAATCTCTTCTCCCATGATAATCAGGTTAGAAACTTACAGGTTTACTTCTATGATAATGACGATGATATAATTAACAAAATGTTGTTCTCCGAAAATCTTGAACGAACAGTTGTTGCGAAGTTACTAGATATCCTAAAGATTAATCCATATTCCATGTTTCTTAAATCCTTAACATGCATTCCAAACTTATCTAACTTCTACATTGCACTTAAATGTGATTCTGCATTGGACCAGCGAACACATAATTTACCCACTGTCTCCGAGGTTGCTGCTATATTAGTTGATGATGACTCAAATAATGTTATTTCTACACCTCACATTCGCATTTACACTCACTCTGATCGTAGCCAATTAGTGCATTATTACTACGGCTGCTACGATTCATTACAATATCCTCTGTTGTTTCCTTATGGAGAAAATGGGTGGCATTGTGGTATTCAAAAATTCCTTCGACAACCCATTTCTTCAACCAATCGTTCTACTTCTAATAATGAACAACTTCCCCAGGTATCTAACTGGTCCTCAATTGATGGACTTCTTATTGTTGAACAACAATTCTTACAAAATCAAAGGCAAAAAAAAAATACTGTCTCATGCCGCGAGTATTACTGTTATAAACTTCAAATTAGAGATAATGAAGAAAATGGAACCTTACATTCTGGGAGACTGTTCCAACAATATTCTGTGGACGAATTTATAAAAGTTGAAACCCAACGACTTGATTTTGTCTGGTTCAATCAGGATCTCTATAGATCTGATGTATTAGTAGGACTCATGGATCTTCAGAGACAAGGAGAAAGAGATGCTTCAAACATAGGCAGAAAAACAATTCTTCCTGCCAGCTTTACTGGAGGTCCCCGAGATATGCGTCGTCGATATATGGACGCCATGGCCTTAGTACAACAGTTTGGAAAACCCGATATCTTTCTGACAATGACATGTAATCCTTCCTGGCCAGAAATCCAAGAATTCTTATTACCAACTGATGAAGTTCAAAACAGACCCGATTTAATAAGCCGAATATTTAGAGCAAAGGTTGAAGATTTAAAGACAGATATTGTTAAAAAAAAAATCTTTGGAAAAGTCGCCGCTTATATGTAAAGCGCGGTCTTCCCCATGTACATTTTCTTATCATACTTACGGATGACCACAAATTCTTAACACCTGAGGCTTATGATAAAGTTGTTTGTGCTGAGATACCTGATCTCGCAACAGCTCCTTATCTACACTCTTTAGTTATTAAACATATGATGCATGGTCCTTGCGGAATATTAAATCCTAAAAGCCCCTGTATGAAAAAGATGGGACAATGTAAATTTAGGTTTCCTAAAAATTATGCCTGCGCAACATCCAAAGGTGAAAATTCATATCCAATATACAAAAGACGAGACACAGGAAAATATTTCAAAATTAGAACTCAATATCTTGATAACTCATGGGTTGTTCCTTATAATCCCTATCTCTTAGCTAAATTTAATTGTCACATAAATGTTGAAATTTGCTCAGACATTAAAGCTGTCAAATATATTTATAAATATATTTGTAAAGGACATGACAAAATTGCTTTTCACATACATGGTAATGATGATTCTGATACAGTAATTGACGAAATCAAAGACTATCGATTAGCTAGATGGGTTTCACCACCCGAAGCTATGTGGCGTTTGTTTGCCTTTCCTATTAACGAAATGAATCCCTCTGTTTACCATCTCCAACTACATCTGAAAGACCAACAATTTGTCTCTTTCAAAACAACAGCAGATCTAAACACAATCTTGAACAACCCTGCAATTAGAAGAACAATGTTAACAGAATTCTTCTCAATGAATACGACAAACAGAAAAGCTATTGAACTCCAGTTATTATACAAAGACTTTCCCCAATACTTTGTTTGGTCTACAAGTGATAAAATGTGGACCCAAAGAAAACAAGGCAACGTCATTGGACGTATTGTTACCTGTCATCCAACAGAAGGAGAAAGATACTACCTTCGACTATTATTGATGAACATAAAAGCCCCAAAATCATACGCAGACCTACGGACTGTTAACGAAACATGTTATATCACATTTAGAGCTGCTGCAGAAAAACATGGACTGATGGCTTGTGACAACAACTTAGTTCAGTGTATGTCTGAAGCAGCTACTTATCAAATGCCACAGAGCCTTAGACGCTTATTTGCAACACTATTAGTGTATTGTAATCCTGCTAATCCAAAAGAATTATGGCAAACGTTTGAATATCCTATGTCTGAAGATTTTCTACTTATACCAAATATACAAACAGACCACATTCGGTTTTTGGTTTTAGATGACATCAATAATATTTTACATTCATTGGGTCATAATATAAATGAATTTACACTCATATCAAATAATAATTTCTCCTTTTCCACATCTTCTACCATAATGCAACAACCCACAGACATCCATTTGGAACGAAATATAATAGTCACAACCGCAGATTTGTTGCTTCATACAAAATTAAATAAAGAACAGCAAAATGCTTATAATGTTATCCTCCGTCGAATATTTTTAAATAAGCCAGGAGCTTTCTTCGTTGATGGACCTGGAGGAACTGGAAAAACCTACCTATATCGTGCCTTATTAGCTACTGTACGATCTAAAGGATTTATAGCTTTAGCGACTGCAACTTCTGGTGTTGCAGCTTCCGTTCTTCCTGGAGGACGAACTGCTCATTCACGTTTCAAACTTCCTATTGACATACGTGATAATCATGGCTGTAACATTAGCAAGCAAAGTTCACTTGCATCTTTAATTCGAGATGCAAAACTAATAGTCTGGGACGAAGTTTCAATGGCCAGGAAAAAACTTATCGAAACTTTTGACTTACTTTTAAGAGACATAATGAACATAAATACACTCTTTGGTGGAAAGGTTGTCGTTTTTGGAGGTGACTTTAGACAAACTTTACCTATTGTACAGAATGGCAGAAAAGATGACTTCATTAATGAAAGTTTGCTAAATTCACCCATTTGGAGTCAACTTGAAAAATATCAACTGCTGCAGAATATGCGCGCAAGAACAGATCCTGCTTTCTGTAAATACTTGCTCAAAATTGGAGACGGCAAAGAAACAATAAATGCACATGGCAAAATTGAAATTCCAAAATCTTTTCTTATTCCATTTACGAATGAAAAAGATTCATTAAACATTCTGTTCAAAACTGTTCATCCAACTTTTAACATGTTCACCGAAGATATCTCTTCCATAACATCCCGTGTTATCTTAACAACAAAAAATGATTTTGTTGCTGAAATTAATCAAATGCTTATTGATAAATTTCCAGGTGACGCCATAACATTTGTTGGAATAGACGAAACTATCGAGCCAAAAGATCAAACGGAATATGAAGATTTTTTGCATTCTCTAAATCCCTCTGGTTTGCCTCCTCATAGGTTAATTCTAAAACAAAATTGCCCCGTTATTCTGCTACGCAATTTAAATCCTTCCAAAGGTTTATGCAATGGTACACGACTCATTTGCCTTGATTTCAAGACTCAAGTTATTAGTGCCAAAATTGCCAGTGGTGATTTTAAAGGAAACCATGTTTTTATTCCTCGAATACCGCTCTTATCTTCGCAAGATGCACAATTGCCCATTCCTTTTAAAAGAACACAATTTCCAATCCGATTAGCTTTTGCTATGACCATAAACAAATCTCAAGGTCAAACACTTGATTTTGTCGGAATTTATTTGCGCCAACCTGTCTTTTCTCATGGTCAACTTTATGTAGCTTTATCACGAGCCAAAAATTCAGACAACGTTAGAATACTAATTCGCCCACCAACTGATCATAATCATGATGATCACTCTACGTACAATATAGTGTATGATGAAATTATAGGAAAGGCATTCTCTTAGCTTGTCCGATTATATAAAAGATATAATAAATTCCTATTATGTAAGTTATTACCTCGATTCTTTTATTTATATACTTTATTCATTCTCCCTCTGTTGCTAATTAAACTATATATTAACTTTTGCTCTTCTCTTCATTTTCAGAAAATGACTCACAATCTTCTGATACATGAAATAACTCCAGAAACTCCACTTTGGACCTGTAAGGTACAAATTGTGGATATATATGGACCCGCAGAGAGCAAAGAAAGAAAGGTAAAATATCTAAACATGATCGTGCAAGATGAACAGGTACAACTATCAGATTGAATTCTTCTATATCCTAAACCATCAGTAAATAGTCCACATAATTTAGCTCCGCAATAACCTCCCAGTATTCCGTTTCTATATTTACTCACAGGAATATCAAACAAAGGCCACTGTTTATGCCGATGACATACCCAGTTATCAAAAACGGATTAAGCTTTACCACACTTTCCGCATAACAGGAGGACGCGCACAACCGCCATATTTGAGATATGAAAAGCCCCTGTCTGCATTTAACTGGGTTCTTGATAAAAAGAGCATCATTGATCCAATTAAAACAGATGATGTCGATGCGCTGCCGCCACCTACCAAGCTTAACATCACATCCTTTGCGGATATTAAACGCAACGTTGCCCAGACAATGGCAACTGACCTCACCAAAAAAGAATTTGGTATGGCTATTATTTTCTTTGATCATTAAATTCACGTGTAATATAGACAACCAATTTAACACTATAAATGTACATATACTAACTCCATATACTATTGTCAACAGACATACTCGCAATTGTTGTCAACTGTTCTCCCCCAAGATATGTTGCGACTGTGGAAAAAAGATTGCAAGAACTCATTGTTGTCGATATGTTGTAAGCATATTCATTCAACTTTAATCTTCTGACGCCTCTTGCTTCCTTAACAACTTTGAACAGTAATACATACAAATAAATGTTCTTCCTTATGCAGCAAACAAAATCTTACCTTCACTATATGGGAAGAGGGAATTATAGAAAACGAAGGTAGGAAACTGCTGCACCAATTCCGAGAATATCCTGTAATCCTTGCTCGCCGTATTGGAGCGTCAAGATATAACGGTAAACTGCAATAAATAATGTTACCTATAATTTTTCTCTCATTTTCTCTTTTACAGCTAATCCAAAACTACTACACAAACATACAGTTGCTCAACTTTTAAACTGTTAAACCAGTAGAATTTACCTACTTTTACTTTGGATCATCATAACATAGGGCAAAATTTTTGTGCCTCTGCTACTTTTAAACAGCAAAAAGGACTGAACAATATCAAAACAAGAAACACTCTTTATACTACTAGCTGCAACGGAAAATCTTGTTTGCTTAGCAGTACAACACAGACCATCTGTTTACTACTTCAATTATGTTATGAATCTTAGTAGATAGAATTTTGATCAACACTCCTCTTTGTCACTCTGTTCTTGGGACTGAAATTTCACGATATCCTGTACAGTTGTTGAACTTTTAAGCTGTACGTAAGAATCTATTTCCATTTCAGACAAGAATCAATTGTTGGTAGCTTACAGCTCATATTAGTTTTGAAATTTTAAATTTCATTTTTCTTTCACCCCTAAACAAATTATGCACTGTCCTTCTTACATTAGTCAAGTTTATCATTTTTCTGTTAGTCTTTTCCTCTGTTTTATGAATTGGATTTTCAATGTTTTCCGTCTCGGTTATTCAGATCTCTAATTTGCTCAAATTCTGTGTTCAAAGATCAAGTTTTAAAGAAAAGTTGGATTTTCGAACTTTCTTTCTTCTAATAATTTTTTTTTTTATTGATATTGGAATAATTGTTAATTCATCCTAATTTCCAATACCATGTGTAATTCTAGCCTCTTCAGCTTCAGGATGCATTATGTATTAAAACCACTTTTACCTGCCACTGGATTTCCCAAATAATTTATGGATTTTTCCCTTATTTTGACACAGTCACACTAGAGAGTTTTCCCTCGAAGGATGTTCACTCCAATTTAATCCACTAACATTAGCTACAATTTTAACTCATTTAAAACTATAAGATTTACTCCTCCTTTATTAACTTGTTACTATAATGTAATTGGCATAGGTGTGTCGCTGACAACAAAATTTGACACAACAATTCAAATTGATCCACCTTATCCACAACGCCGAGAACTACAAGCATGGTATTACATTGCCTTCATATATATTCTGACTATCTTTTCCTATCAATAAATATTATGAACTATTGACATTTGCATTATATACAGGGTCACTGAGAACCGCCAAATACTTACCTCTTTCACTCTCAGAAGTACATCCACATCAGGATTTCTTCTCTCTGTTCCCATGGATGAAGAAATAGTGCCTATTGCAAGCATTGACTCGCAACAAGATGTCAGTACAACATTTGTCCTTTACTTCACGCAAAAATCTATTCTAATGATTCTCATCCTTATCTTTCTCCTAACACAGGGCCACACATTTACAGTTGAGGCAAAAATAACCTTTCCCACTGACCTTAAGAAATTCTATGTCTTAGTCTGTTCAAACTGTGGGCAAGACGTGCGCTATCCAACCATAAGAGAAATCGATTGTATGAACTGTGACCAGAAAAACCTCTTAGTACCCAGGTACTTTATGATCTGCATCTCACCATATATTGTTTCGCATAATTCTTATTTAAAACATCAAATCATTATGTTTTACATGTATAATTCTACAGGTGCAGGTTTGATATAGATCTCACAGATGACTCAGGCTCAACAATTGGAATAATTATGGATAAAGAAGGAGAAAAACTATTGTCCCTTACTGCAGAAGAAATTTACAAAAGGGCTTCGGATCCGGTACTACTTCTAATCAAATCATAATATGCATAATTCTCACTTAATAAATATAAATTCCTATCCTTCCTAGGGTAACTATCCATCTCTGGAAGACGTTCGAGCTAACATTAGCAACAAACTCTTCCATGTTCGAGCAAAGAAAGCATTTGCCCGTCCTTCACGCACAACATCAGTGAAATTATACATCCACTCCTGTGTTGAAAAGCAAAGTTTTACTGATTCTCTTCCCTCACCGAGCACAATCAATACTCATGAAGCAAGCAAAAGAAAACAGAAAGTCCACCCACCGCACATAACTGAAGAAGCTGGATCACTGAAAATGAAACAGAAACTGGATCCAGCAACTCCTAAAAAAACCAACTGAAGGTGATTTATTTACATCAACACTTATCATTTTATGCACTCCACATTTACATCCTCAAATATTACTTCTACTGTTAAATCAATACTATATGACACTTCCCCAGTTTATTTGATGAATCACAAGATTGTTTCCCCAGCTACTTCAACATATAATTTGTAGCATGATGATGACTCTTATGAATCTTTCTTTCCACTTTCTCACTACCATCTAACGTCCTTATTGGTTACTTTTAGTCATTGCCAATGTTTTGCATAACAACTGTACCATTGACTTAAACTTATGACTCTCTAAGTACTAAACGTTTAGTCCATATCATGTAATATATTCATTTACCTCTTCTGTTTCTTTTCTTGTTTAGTCAAATAATTGTAAACACGCATATTCTGTGACATACTTTGATGGCTTCTTATAGGACAAATCCCCAGACTAAAATCATAACACCATAAAAAACAAATTAATATCTGCTCAGCAAAAGACAAAAATAACACATGAACAATCTGGATCTAAGCTGTTAATGCTTTATATTTGCGTAAGAAACATACCATTTTATTAAACACTTCTATTTCCAAGTTTTCACTTACTGCTTAATTTGCCTGTTTGTTAATAATATCCTACATGTTTGCATCGTTTTTGGCTTTACTGCTTCCTCTACACTGCTGCTTCTTCCTACATGTATATACTTGTGCTATCCTTTTCTTTTCCCCTTTCGCCTGTTACCTACTAATAGAATTTTCCCTAGGTTACCCAATGTTTTTGACAACTACTTCTGCACTTTTGGGTGGTAATACAGGTACTTTGACTTCCTGCACTATATCACTTACAATTACATTCTTTTCCACTTCCATTATTGCTATAACTATCTTTCACATTTTCCACAATTATTTGCTCACAGGGAAAACTGCTGACTTTTTGCCTTCTACATAGATGCTTCAAAAACTTTCTACATGAAATGCTCCGAAAACATCTTACCTTATACTACAGAGGTACTTAAAGCTAACTTACCTCCCTTTCTAAGTCTTCATGACATAACACACTATTTCCTAACACACTCTGTATCGTAATCCCTTTATCGTACAGACACACAATGAAGGAACAAGCTAGCTTCAGAAAACTTCTGTGCCACTGTACTGTTAATGTTTGTTTTATGCTACTTCCAGCAAAATCCCTGTATAACATTTCCACTTTATATATTATGTAAATATTTAATCTAATGATGCCTTTTTCCGTTACATTTACAGACACAAATGCAAGCCCGTGCCTTGCACGGGCACTCCCCATCTAGTTAAACAATATAAGATGATAATGTGTAACTTTTGACCACGAGACTAAAAAGAAAAAATAAAAAGATGACTTTAGTCTAAAGTAGTCTTGTGAATTGTCTTTTTATATTGTCCAATTCTCAATGTCTAATTATTTCTTCTTTCTAATACCAATAATACTCCAATTCTCAATTCCTTTAAGCACTTCTCATACACAATTTTTTTGAAATATATTAATTTATTAAAATATTTGACTGGTCAATTTTTTTTTGTAGAAAAATGAGTTTTTTGATTTGTAAAAATAAGAAAAATGACTTTTCTAATGAAAGCAGGAGAAACAAGTTTCACAAGTGACATTTTAAAACACCGCTTATTTTGAAACGGAGGGAGTAACACCTCACTGCTCAGACAGAATAGGAATCATAAAATTGCATGTTTTGACTTTTAAATGGGTTGGTCTTTAACTTTTGTCTTTTAACAATTAAATTTATACCTAATAAGATATAAGTTTTTTAGCAACGGAAATCATATCCCGACATAATTATAAAATATTATGATACGAAAATATAAACTTATCCACCTAAATAAAGGGAAAGGTTAAAAATGCCCTTAAACTATGTGAAAAATGAACAAAAATGTCCTTGTCGTCAATACTTTCGTCCAAAAATACCCTTATTATTATTTAATGGGTCAAAATGCCCATTTTCCAAATAAATATATTATTTATTTTTTTAACACATTCTTTTTCTAATAATATATTTTTTTTAAATTAGCAAATGTTTATCCTCCAATTCAGAAAAAAAATAATTAAAAAAAATATTTCTTATTTTATTATAATTATTTTTATCGTTATATAATAAAAAATAATGATGGATATACTATGATCTCATATATATGACATATATTATCCATCGAAAGGGTACATGAAGTTATCCTATTTTAATTGATAAAATGAGATTAAGAAGAAATTTTTTTCCCTATATTTTTATTTGTTAAAGTGATTTTAAAAGAAAGAAAACAAGAATAGGGTTCCTCAAATATATTTTAATTAGGAAGAAGATGTGTTCAAAAAGAAAAGAAATAATAAATTTATTTTGGAAAATGATATTTTTGACCCATTTAGTAACTATAAGGGCATTTCTTGACTAAAGTATTGACTCCAAGACATTTTTGAACCAAAGTATTGACGGTAAAAACATTATTTTTGAGCCAAATTATAAATGAAGGGCCTTTTTATTCATTTCACATAGTTTAAGGGCATATTTGACCCTTTTCCAAAAAATATATTCTAAAAGTGCAAAGGACCAAATAACAACCACACATTGAGACATTATCAGTAGCCTTATTTTCAATTTTCCTTCATTCTTAGTTTGATGTAAGTTGTTTCTACTGAAAAAGAGAAGTTGAACTACTTTGGCTTGATTAGTGAGAATGGAAAGAGGAAAAGAAAATGAAGGACAAACAAAAGGGAAAGATAACAAATCATTGGTATGTTGTTTATAATATTTAATTATTTTTTTCATTCACATGATTAATGTTTCTTGTAAGTATGTTTGTTGCTTTGTGTAATTTAGATGGTGATTATAATCTTTATAACCTATAAGAATCGATGATTTAATCTTTTTGGTATAAGTTAAACTCCATGTACTAAATCATCTGCTATGGTTGATAAATGTAAGGGCAAGAATATAATCAAACCTTGTATTAGATCATGAGAATCGGGCCTTGGTGGCCTAAGTACAACATGTTTGGAATGGCTTAAGAATAGGGGTGACAAATAGGCGGGTTGGGTAAAATTTGGGCGGGTTGAAAATGGGTCAACATAAAATGGGTAATAATTCAACCCGCCTATATTTGATATAGGTAAAAATGGATTGGGTAAGAAATGGGTTGGGTAAAATACTAGTTTACCCATATTTACTCATATTTTCAAGAAGTAAATAGTACTCTACATAAGAATTCAACATGGAGAAAATATTTTTGTCTTTTTTTAGATGAAAATGCTTCATTTAATTTTATTGTATCATAAAAGTAAAAAAAAAATCCTATAATTTTTCAATATAAAATAAAATTATGTAATAACAAGGGGAAAACATTTTTAATTTCAAAAAGTAAATGAATATTTGCATTTTAGGACTAAAACATGCTTAATGCACTTTAAGCAATGTCAATATTAATACATGATTTACTTATTTTACCCTATGTAAATGACTTTTCATGCAATTATAGGGGTATTTTATGTCTTTTTCCCTTGATTGAACGATATAAGATGATAATGCAGGTGTAACTTTTTGACCATGAGACTAAAAAGAAAATATAAAAATATGACTTTAGTCTAAAGTAGTCTTGTGAATTGTCTTTTTATATTGTCCAATTCTCAATGTCTAATTATTTCTTCTTTCTAGTACCAATAATACTCTAATTCTCAATTCCTCCAAGCACTTCTCATACACAATTTTTAGAAATATATTTTCAAAAAAAAATAAATTGATTGGTCAATTTTTTTCTTTAGAAAAATGAGTTTTTAATTTATAAAAATAAGGAAATGACTTTTCAAATGAAAGCAGGAGAAACAAGTTTCATAAGTGAAACACCCTTAAACTATGTGAAATGAACAAAAATGTCATCCGTTTATAATTTGGTTCAAAATTACCTTTGCCTCATTATTTTCGTCCATAAACGCCTTTATTATTATTTAATGGGTCAAAAATGCCCTTCCAACTAAATATATTATTTATTTTCTTCTTACCACATATTTTTTCTAATAATATTTTTTAAAATTAGTGAATGTTTATCCTACTTTAATTTTTTTTTTAAAAAAATTTCTTATGTTATTATAATTATTTTTTATTGTTATATAAATGAAAATTAAAGATGGATATACTATGATGTTATATAGGTGACGAAAATTGATGGCAAAGACATTTTTGAGCCAAACTATAAATGAAGGATTTTTTGTTCATTTCACATAGTTTAAAAATATTTTTGACCCTTTTCCGAAAAATATATTCTTAAAAGGCAAAAGACCAATTAGGAACCCCACCTAGTGTGACATTATTAGTGGGCTTATCTTTAACACCTTTACAACTCTCAACTGGAAAAGAAAAGATTCTAATTACACCTTGGATTTTCCTTCATTCTTAGTTTGATGTAAATTGTTTCTCTTGAGAAGTTGAAAGGAAGGAATTTTTTTTTTTAAACTACTTTAGCTTGATTAGTGAGAATGGAAAGAGGAAAAGAAAATGAAGGACCAACAAAAGGAGAAGATAACAAATCATTGGTATGTTGCATAACTATTTTTTTCATTCACATAATTAATATATTCTTGTAAGTATATTTGTTGCTTTATGTAACTTAGATGGTGAATATAATCTTTATAACCTATAAGAATCAATGATTTAATCTTTCTGGTATAAGTTAAACTCTATGTACTAAATCATATGTTATGGTTGATAAATGTAAGGGCAAGAGTATAATCAAACCTTGTATTAGATCATGAGAATCGGGCCTTGGTGGCCTAAGTACAACATGTTTGGAATGGCTTAAGAATAGGGGTGACAAATGGGCGGGTTGGGTAAAATTTGGGCGGGTTGAAAATGGGTCAACATAAAATGGGTAATAATTCAACCCACCCATATTTGATATAGGTAAAGATGGATTGGGTAAGAAATGGGTTGGGTAAAATACTAGTTTACCCATATTTACTCATATTTTCATGAGTAAATAGTAATCTACTTAAGAATTCAACATGGAGAAAATATTTTAGTCGTTTTATAGATGAAAATGTTTCATTTAGTTTTATTGTATCATAAAAGTAAAAAAAAAATCCTATAATTTTTCAATATAAAATAAAATTATGTAATAACAAGGGGAAAACATTTTTAATTTCAAAGTAAATGAATATTTGCATTCTAGGACTAAAACATGCTTAATGCACTTTAAGCAATGTCAATACTAATACATGATTTGCTTATTTTACCCTATATATTTATCATCCAATATAAAATTAAACAAATAAAAAAAAATATAATTATAAGTAACAAAATAAATGTACATTTAAAATATATATTTTTGAAGGGCCAAAGACTTCAACTTTTCAATTATAGTAAAAAATAATTAGTTCTATTGGAGAGAACATAAAAAGCAAGAGAAAGTCCTCTGCACTTGTAACAGTTGCTTGTTATAATGTAAGAGTAAAAATTAGAGTCAATCAAAACATGCCTGAGCTATCATGTTTTGGCGAGTTTCACAACTCAGTCGTTCCCTTTTTCTATCTAAACTATCTCCATCTATATATTAACATAATTTGAAACAACATTTGCTCTTTTGGCAGGTGCCATCCCGCGATGTACTTCATTGGAAGGACCTTGTCAATCTTCAATATTTCATATATGAGTTAAATTCGAGGCGTGTTCACAACTGTCTAATTGAAGAGTTGACATTGGAGCTGACGTGTGTGTCCGCATTTTGTCATCTTAATTACCCTTTCCTTTTGGAAAGCTGTAATGACGAACTGTCAAATGAGATTCATGATTTGGTTCAGTCACTGTTGCATCCAAGTGGGGTAGACATGCAGCTGGTTAGTGAAAAGCTTTATGACCTCTTGGTGAATATCAGAAGTTATATTAGCTCACATATATATGCTGAACCAAGTCGTGTAACAACCATGACCGAGGATCGTTTCATTGAACTTTTAAATGCCATCCTCGAGTATTTCAAATGTCTAATCTGGTGTTGTTATGAATCAATGTTCCCATCAATGACTCAATATAATCTTCTTCAGAATGTAATTTACAATTTAAGAGATTTCCTTGAGTTGAAAGAAATTGGTTGTGTTGAGTATGAAACAATCGAATATGTCTTACCTCATCTTCAACTTATGGCTCTGAGAATAGTAAACTTCTGTTTTACTCTTTTGGATTGTCTACTTGAAGATTCAGATAAATCAGATGTCTCTCTAGTTGACCCCAAGCTAGCTAATCTACTTGTGGAGGTTATTCCTGTTGAACTGGAGGTTATGCTCATATGTTGTACAAATTTGAAAGGTTCAAAGTCGGAAGAAGTTGAGCAGCTCGTAGAAGCCTTTCCGGACATTCTTAGAGAAACTCTGATTCATCTACAAGAGCACATGGTTAATGTTCTTACTCCTAGCGCTTCTACGTGTAACATTCATGTCATGATAGAGTTCCTATTGATTATTCTTACTGATGTGCTCAAGGACGTTATTCGTCATGACAAATTGTTTGTTCTCTTGGCACGTGTTATAGAACTTACCAAGGAGGTATTCGTTCTTGTTCGCAACATAGAAGAGAATATGAATGAAGCAAGTGATGCAAACCTAAACTTGATGGAAAATATTGAACTCCTCAAGGAAGATCTCAAGAATGATTTCTTAAAAGCCCGTGCAGACTCGTCACAGCTCCGCTTCCCCATGAGTGATGGACCGCTCTTCATGACTCTTCTACTCATAAACTTAAATGACTTGGTCAATTCCAATGCTTATTCAGTTTCTTTGATAAAAGAAGAAATCGGGCAGGTGAAAAAAGACTTGGAAATCATAAGATCGTTCTTCGGGTATGTTGAGCAAACGTTTCATAGAGATCTTTGGACTCGTGTTCTAGATGTGGCATATGAGGCGGAACATGCCATAAACTCAATTCTTGCCCGAGATCATGGTTTATTGCAGCTTATCTTCATACTTCCTGATACCGTAGAAAAGATCAAGCTTGTCAAAACAGAGGTACAAGAGAAGATCCCCAAAAGAGGTGCAAATGCTCCCAACAAGCCGATTGAAAGAAACTCATCAATTACAGTTGGTAAAATAATCGTAGGTTTTGAGGAGGAGACAGAGTGGATAATTAGGAAACTCACCAGCGGACCAGCTGAGATAGATGTCATTTCCATAGTCGGCATGCCAGGGATTGGAAAAACTACTTTGGCTTACAGAGTGTATAATGATAAGTCCATTGTTGATCATTTTGATGTTTGTGCTTGGTGCACAGTCGACCAGGAACGTAATGAGAAAAAGTTGTTGCAGAAAATTTTCAATCAAGTTATTGGTTTGAAAGAACGATTCAATGAGGATCTTGACATAGATGATGACTTTGCTGATAAGCTGCGGAAACAACTATTTGGAAAACGGTACCTTATTGTCTTGGATGACATGTGGGATACTGCAACATTGGATGAGCTAACAAGACCTTTTCCTGAATTACAGAAAGGAAGCAGAGTGATTTTAACAAGTCGAAAAAAGGAAGTGGCTTTGCATGGAAAATGCCACACTGATCCTCTTTATCTTCGATTGCTAAGATCAGAAGAAAGTTGGGAGTTATTAGAGAAAAGGGTATTCGGAGAAGAACGTTGCCCTGATGAACTAAAGGATGTCGGAAAAAAGATAGCCCGAAAGTGTGATGGGCTTCCTTTAGTACTTGATCTAATCGGTGGAGTCATTTCAAGGAAGGAAAAGAAAGAGGCTTTGTGGCTTGAAGTTCTGTATAATTTGAGCTCCTTTATTTTTAAGGATGAAGAGGAAGTGGTGAAGGTTATACAATTAAGTTATGACCATTTGTCAGATCACGTAAAGCCGTGTTTTGTTTGCCTTGCAAGTTATCCAAAGGACGAAAATTTAAGTATCTCTAAGTTGAAAGATTTGTGGATTTCTCAAGGATTTGTGCAGCAGATTGAGATGAGAAGTGCAGAAGAAGTAGTGGATGAGTTAATTTCTAGTAGCTTGGTAATACCTTTCAATAATTCTATTTGCAAAATTCATGATCTTGTGCATGACTTTTGTTCTATAAAATCTAGAAAGGAAAAGTTGTTTCACTTCATAGGAGGTTCAAACGCTTCGTCTTCTTCTGGTATGATGGCACGAGGAATTACCATTCGTTATGATGAAAATTGTGTGGTGTTTAATCCAGAAAATAAGAATCCTTATGTTAAACACCTCCTCACTCTGAAGGTCTATAAGGATTGTCTTCCCCCGCAAGAGTCAGCTAAAACACTTGAGGCTTCTTAAAAGTTTGGATTTGAAGGGCATAACATTGACAGATTCTTTGCTAAATGAAATCGGTATGCTCAGTCATTTGAAGTACTTAATCATTCAGACAAAGGCAAAAGCTCTCCCTCCGTCATTTTCAAACCTCTGCAATCTAGAAACTCTGGTGGTGGAAAACCAGGAGGGATCATGCATGAAACTATCGCCTTGTTTTTGGAGTCTTGCAAAGCTACGAGATGTGCGGATGAAGTATGGTGCTATCTTTGATCCGTACATCAATGAACCAACTGTGTTAAATGAGGATTTAAGGTTAGAAAATTTGAGAACATTATCTGAGCTCTACCTTCCCGGTTCAGAAGACACGGAGGATTTTTTCGAAAGGTTTCCTAATCTTCAAATCTTTGGAGTCTGTATCAGACAACTACCAGTTTGTTTTCCAAGATTGGATGTCCTTAACAAACTTGAACAACTCCATTTATATTCTTTTTGGAATTCATACCATGAATATACACACGGCTTCCCTTCGAGCTTGAAGAAAATGTGGTTGCGATGGCTCGCTCTGTCATATGATACACTTTCAAGAATTGCTAGACTACCCAACCTTCAAGAACTAATTCTAGAAGACTCAATCATCGAGGAGGGGAAAGAATGGAACATGGAAGATGTCACTTTCCAGAATCTCAAATCTCTAAAATTGGAAGA
>JAJOOH010001167.1:0-51413 GCA_029582605.1 Solanum gracilifrons | reverse complement strand
ATTACCGACCTCCATTTGAGGTCGGAAATTTTTAGGTCGGTATTCACTGTTTTTTTAGTAGTGTCTACGAACTTCCTAGACTTGATTCTTGACTTTTCTTGAATTTGAATTTATGGATTCAAGGTTCATGAGCTCATGTTTATGGAGGATCTCAATAACAATATAGCAATTCGATAATTAGGAATAGAACTTTTAAAAGAAACAAGAACTCAAGAACTCAAAATCAACTTATCTCAAGAATATTCAAATCTAGGGGAAAAATCCTAGATTCCTCTTTTACTGATTTAAACGTAGATGTAGGGCATGAGTATGAACTAGTCCAACACTACGATAGCCTTACATACCTAGAAGAACAAGAATCTTGAAGAATCTTTAAGAATCTTGAAGAAAAACTTGATTAGAAGCCTTGAAACCCTAGCTTGAAGGTAAACAATCAAGAAAAACTTTCTTGAGATTCTTGAATTAGTTTCTTGAAATCTCTATGGACAAGAATTATGATTTTCATTAATGAAGATAAAAACCTGATTGTTTTGAGCCTTTTATTAGTCAAGAAATTCGTTTATGGTTTTCTTGGAGGTAAAAAGACAAAACGACTCTTTTAAATATTTTCCCGTCGGCTAATTCGTAACAGGACTGTATAGGTTACTAAAATAGTCATAACTTTTTACTCAGAAATTGGATTGACAAAAAATTGGCGGCGTTGAAAAGTAGATTCAAATACCTTTAATTGGATAGGTTATGGTTCACGTAAGTCTTTATATTCTAAGAGATATGGTCGTTTGAAGTTGACCCAAGTAGAATCTTACATCAAAACTTAATGAAAGTTCAAGAACACTTATCAAGAACTCATCAAGAACTTAATCCTTAAATTTCAAGAACGGAATTACGCTGAATAAATCATGATTGGCATGTGGGTGAAAGAACCCAACACTATGGAAGCTTACATACCTCTTAGGGATCAAACCCACGGCGACAATCCGCAATAACTTTCAAGAACGTCGACGAACGCCTTCATCCTTTCCTCTTTTCTCCTCTTCTCTCTTCTTTTCTCTTCTTGAACTCTCAACTAAAACCCTAGGCGTAAACTAGGACTATAAAACTGAACCTAATCAGAATATACCCTTAAAATATTACTAAAAATGAATTAAATCGGATTGGGTAAGGAAAACACCAAAATACCCCTTACTATTTCCGGCTAACTTTCCTTAACTGGGCAGCCTAATTTCAAAAGGCCATATCTCACTCATCAAAACTCAAAACTTAGTAAACTTGATGGCGTTGGAAAGATAATTCAAAGGTATTTCCTATAGTATCTGGTAGCACACCTAACTCATCTTGAGCTAGGAGTTATGGTCCTTTGAAGTCGACCCAAAACTCATACTTAGCTTAAGTTGCAAAATTTCAGATTTTGCTATTTCCAATTTAATTCTTTTTGGAACTCAAGGTGCTACAGCTAGTGACCTTAACACTTAAGAAATTTTTAATGTCTTGGCAAAATATCACGCATTACGATGAACGGTTCGAGTCTTAGTTCGAAAAAACTCCTGGGATGTTACAATTCATGTCATGTGGCCAAGCTTCATAGAACATATAGATGAAGGTCATTCATGTCATGTGGCCAAGCTTCATAGAACATATAGATACCTTCATCTATAAGCTTACTTAAGTCATAAACATTGTTTTCATAAAACATGCATAATTTCCATAAATCATAGTCATAAGCTTCATCATGTGTTCATAGTAAAAAATCATGGATCATGGGTTCATATGAATTCAACTCAAAAACATGTAATTATTTCAATTCATGCATTAAAAGATAGAAAACAATCAATTAAATTATAATTGAGCAGAACCCATAAAGATTGAATAAAATCGTAACTTTGAATTGAGAATTGAACTTGAAAAATTGGAAGATCTTTGAGGAATCTATGGCGGAAAGGACTCCATAAGTGAATACTAACATACCTTAGTGATCAAGGCCCAATAGCTATGGTGAATTTAAATCGAGAGAAAGTTTACCCCCACTATAATCTGGGTTAGTTACCAATATTACAACAATTTACTATCAATAGCAATTACCCGGTTATTTACCTTAGCCCATAATCCTATCACATCCCAAGAATCACATCTCCATATTTGTATTTTCGTTGTTAGTTGTCATTTTAGTTGATAATTGATTACAAAACCCCCTTATTTCAAAATCAAGGATTTTAATATAGCTGCCCGTTATTGGTTCAGATTCATCAGTAGTTCACTTATGCCTTCACATAATGAATTTATCCTCTGGCATGCAAAGGTAGCCTGGTTAGGGTCTATCTTATCGAAGAGACGGCTAAACTTGGGACTTATCATAGAGCAGGAGATGGCCATGAGAGCCAAGAAGAGGCAGACCTCTTGGCCCTTCCCAGTACTGATCACAGAGTTGTGCCACCGTACTCAAGTGCCCCGGGATGCTACTAGAGATTTTGATATTACCCCGTCCTCCTCCACTGATATCAGGTGCATTGAAGTCGAGTATACTACAGAGGAGGATGACAGGAGAAGGGCAACTTCGGTGGATACATCCCCGGAGGTGGACATTGATTCGATACCTATAGAGGCATTTTTGCCTACTCCGACCTCCGGGTCTTCATGTACTTCTGCCCCTCCTTTCTCGTCTTCACAGGCTCCAGGCACCTCTACTTCCTCCTAGAAGACCAAGATTACTCAGGCGATGATCTTGAAGATAGGGCATCTGGCTCATTCAGCTGATGTGAAGGCGACTCGATTAGAGAAATATGTCCCCTTGATGATTAAGGCTATTATTCTAGCTGCACTGAACCTCCTCCAGGCTTCTATTGATGATCTGACTACTAGAGTCACAGTTTGTGAGGGTAGGCAGGGGGAGACCTCCGATGTTACGGCTTTGAAAGCCGATGTAGCCAACTTGAGGAAGGACGTAAACTATCTAAAGTCTACTAACTTTACTTCATTGTTAGAGGCAGTAGATGACAGGGACGCACCTGAGACTTCAGTGATTCCTCCGGTTACAATTGGAGATGTATGCAGGAATGAGGTAGTAGTTCATGAATCGGGTGCTGAGACCGATGAGGATCAGATAGGGATACGAGAGGAGAGCATATATGGAGACTTGCCGGATCTTGAGGAGACAATCATGCAGTCGGTGATCCAGACATCACTGACTGAGACTTCTATTGCAACTCCTAGTGGGTCTGGTACTGCTGTTCCTTCGGAGGTAACCCCGGGCACTAATGCCCAAGTCCAGACTGATGCACCGGGCACCGATGCCCAGATAGATGGAGCGACTACGTAGACAGGATCCCCTTTTTACCTCCCTATCTGTCTTTATTTCTTTTAATTTTTGGGTATTATTAGCTTATTTGCATTTGAGGACAAATGTGTTTATTTGTGGTGGGGTGAGGCCCACCTTTTGTGTGACATTCGTCATTCTTTTTTTGTTTATACATTTGGGTTTTTGAGCTAAATTTGTGTTATACACTGCTTTTTTGTTGATGTTTGAGCTTGTGGCTCCATGTTTTTAATTATAAATGATTTTTGACCCTTCCGAAACATTTTTGCCACCTCTTGTTTGTATTGAATGTGGTTGTTCTTGTGCAAATTTGAGTATCAATTTTGATCAAAATCGATGACTTGAATAGTGCTCATAATCGAACAAAAATGAATGTGCGGCTACGATGAGGCCAAATGAAGTTCCATAGCCAATATGTGAACACTTTGCATCTCGTTGTGACTAGCCAAGTATCGAATTGAGTCTCTTGTGATGAACACTGCACATGAGTAAAAGTGTGGAGTCTTGTTAGACTTTGGTGTCAATGCCTTGTGTGATGAGCTTATCGTGAACCATGTGTGATGGCACCTAGAATTTGCCCCGTTGGTTCGGCTGACTAAGTGATGTGAACTCTTGATATGATCTTAAGCAACTTTAAAGAGTGTGAAACAATTTGACATTATACCTCTTTTTGTGGCCTACCTTGTGAGTGTGTGAAACCCTTTTGTGCACCCTTTGAGCCTTGACCTTTTCTTGGAAGAAACTTGATAACATTGTGTTGATTGATCCATTACACATAATCCTAATGATTTGTGGTTTGCTTAAATAGCCAACTTAGGTCAAAGGGTGTGGTGAAAAGAGAAGGTAAATCAATATGTGCAACAAAGTCCCCTTTTACCCATGTTTTGAGAAAAATGGAACTCCTCCAAATAAAAAAGAAGAAGAAAAGAATGAAAGAGAAAAAGAATGAAAAATGTGTGGGGTTTCCAGCAGTCCATGGAAAGTGAATAATGGATGACTTGTAAGCACAAATGAAAAATGATAAAGAAAAGGAAAGAAAGCGTTGCTCACACCACGTTTCATGAGGACTATAACCAATGAGCCTAAATGACCATACCTTTGCACTCAGCCCCGTTACATGCCTTGAAAGACCTTTTTGATCTTGAGTGAGCTAAAACAAATGTTGGTTGGAAAATACGGGCAAACCTATGGGTGAAATCATACATTATGTTCATCTTTGTGAGTGTGAGCATTGCATTTGATTTCGGAACTTTAAACTGTTGAACCCTTGTGTGTGAACATGGAATCATTCTGTGTGTGAGGGCATTTGATTTCCTTTGTTGAGCTTGAACTAGCATTTGAAGCAAGTATTGTGAGCTTGAGATTCTTTGATAATGGTGAGTCACATTTGGAAACTTTGAGTGCACATTTAATCCTTGCATGAGTAGGTTGAGTTTTTTTGTGTGCATTCATAATTAAGTCTTGTGTAGCACTGTTTAAGACATCCTTTTTCAACTGTTGAACTTGAGTTTTACTTGAGGACAAGAAAATTTTAAGTTGGGGGTGTTGATGAGTCCACGATTTGAACTCATTTAAGGCTTATTTTAATAGATTTAGTGTCCTCGAATGCATATTTTGTCTCAATAACTAATATAAATCCTTGAATTTTAGGTATTTGAAGTTAGGGACAAAGCATGGACACTATTGAGCAAAAAGGAACAAGGCAGCTGAAAGAACGAAGAAAACAAGGCATGAGGATCGCCTAAACCATTGGGTGAGTCGCCGAATGGCCTTGGTCTCACCTAATGTTCTAGTGTGCCAAGCCTTGAAGGAGAAAATCAAGTCAGCTGTAGAAAGGAGCGGTCGGTAAGTCGGCAAATAGTTCCGCGATGCAGTGCTATATCGCCCAAAGTTACAAAACTTGAATTTGCTGAAGGCCAATGCAGAAAGGCGATGAACCAGACCAAAGGGTGGATTGCCGAGTGGATCGGCGATCCCGACTAACTGCGTCGAGTGCACCTTCGCAACACACTTTTTGACAACTATAAATACTTGTTTGAATTTTTAGTTTAGTATGCAACCAGTTTATGAAATTTTAGAATTACTCAGTTTTAGAACTTAGTTTTTGGAGACATTTTTCCCTTAGCTTTGGAGATTTTAAAAATTCCCATTTTGAAGAAATTGGAAGTGGGTATTGAAAATTCTTCATCTTAGACGTGTGTAAAGACCATATCAATCGTACCCTCTTGATGGAAACACTTTTCGGTATCGATTTCTATCTCTTTATTATGTCTAGCTAAAATCCCAATTCTTGGGGTGTGATTATGTGAATATGAGTTGAATTTACTGCTGGGTATTGCTAATTGATAATTCATTTACTGTTTAAAGGTGATTTCGTTCAGTGGTTGTGTTTGAATTTAATGGGGTTGTAGTTGCAAATACAATTTTAACTTCGTATTTTTGGCTTGCTCGAGAGAGAGGTTTTAAAACCAAAACTAATAAATTGATGATCTGTGGTTATTGGGTTGTCATGGGTTCAGCTCGAGAGAGTGAATCCTAAACCCTCTCCCACATATTCAACTTGAGAGAGTGAGTGGACTAAGGCGAAGGTTGTGCTTCATTGCCGCTTATTGGTGTTCGAGAGAAACCGATTTGATTCAAGGTAAATTGTTCGAGAGAAAGTTTTCCCTTACTATAGTCTAGCTTAGTTACCAATTTACAGCAATTTACTATCAATAGCAATTACCCGGTTGTTTACCTTAGCCCATAATCCTATCACATCCCACGAATCCCATCTCCATATTTGTATTTTCGTTGTTAGTTGTCGTTTTAGTTGATAATTGATTACAAAACCCCCTTTTGATACTTGACACTCGTGTCACCCTTTAATTTTTCATGTTTTTATTCGTAAATGTTTATAGTTATAATTGACTTGAACACATTTATGCTTTTATATTGATTCTCAATTACGAACCGCTCCCTTGGAACTCGACCCCAACTCACTAGTTAGGTTATATTACTACTTACGATCATTGACACTTGAACTGGAAGTAGTGTCCTGATATGTGAAATCAATACCCTCAATTTCTTGTCTGCCTTAAATGGCTGGGCCACCTCCCTAAATGGCCTATAAACCCTTGCACAGACCGTTTAGGGTTCAATGAAGGGTTCATGGTCCATTTTTGGCCTGTGGACCTGCCGGTTGATCCACTTTAACCTTTTGCAAATTTTGAGGTGTTACATTGTTGGAGAGTGGGTGCTAGGTAGGAGAAGAAGGGGCATCATCATCGTTGTCATCGCCTAAACCTGTTGCATTATGATTTCTCCCCACCTCACCCACTCTCTACCTCTTATTTTCATTGTCAGCATCTAGTCTTACTGAAAAAGGTAGAAGGGGGGGATCCATGTGTAACTCTGATGAGTCCACGATTTGGACTCATTTAGGGCTTAATTTTAATAGATTTAGTGTCCTCGAATGCATATTTTTTCTCAATAACTGATATAAATCCTTGAATTTCAAGTATTTGAACTTAGGGACAAAGCATGAACACTATTGAGCAAAGAGGAACAAGACAGCTGAAAGAACGAAGAAAAGAAGGCCTGAGGATCGCCTAAACCATTGGGCGAGTCGCCGAATGGCCTTGGTCTCGCCTAATGTTCCAGTGTGCCAAGCCCTGAAGGAGAAAATCAAGTCGGCGATAGAAAGGAGCAGTCGGCAAGTCGCCGAACAGTTCCGTGATATAGTGACTTATCACCCAAACTTACATGACCTCAAGGATGCTGAAGGCAAAAGCAAACAGGCGATACAAATGACCAAAGGGCAGATCACCGAGTGGATCGGCGACCCCGACGAACTGCGCCGACTGAACCTTCGCAACACACTTTTTGACAACTATAAATGCTTGTTTAAATTTTTAGCTTAGCATCAGATTTTGTAGGGAATCATATTATTATTAAGTTTTTGAAGTTTAGAACTTAGAACTGTGTTTGAGAGACATTTTTCCTTAGCTTTGAAGATTTTTATTTCTAAGAAATTGGAAGTGGGTATTGAAGATTCTTCATCTTAGACGTTTGTAAAGACAATATTAATCGTACCCAGTTGATGGAAAAACATTTCGGTATCGATTTCTATCATTTTACTATGTCTAGCATAACCCCAATGCTTCGAGTGTGATTATGTGATTATGGGTTGAATTAACTGTTGGGTATTGCTAATTGATAGTCTATTTGCTATTTAAAAGTGATTTCGTTCAGTAATTGTGGTTGAATTTAATGGGTTGTAGTTGCAAATACAATCTTAACTTCGTGTTTTTGGCTTGCTCGAAAGAGAGGTTTTAAAACCTAAATTGCTGAATCGATGGTCTGTGGGTATTGGGTTGTCATGGGTTCAGCTCGAGAGAGTGAACCCTAGACCCTTTTCCACACATTCATCTCGAGAGAGTGAATGAACTAAAGCGGAGGTTGTGCTTCATTGCCGCTTATTGGTGTTCGAGAGAAACCAATTCGATTCGGGGTAAATTGTTCGAGAGAAAGTTTACCCCACTAAAGTTTAGCTTATTCACTGATTTGCAGCAGTTTACTATTAATTGCAATTACCCAGTTGTTTACCTTATCCCATAATCCTATCACATTCCAAGAATCCCTTCTCCATATTCATATTTTCATATTATTTGTTATTTTTAGTGGCTTGTTGACTACAAACCCCCCTTTTGATATTTGACACTTGTGTCAACCCTTAATTTATCATGTTTTTCTTCATAACTGTTTTTAGCTATAATTGACTTGAGCATATTTATGTTTTTCTATTGATTCTTGAGTACGAACCACCCCCTTGGGACTCGACCCCAACTCACTAGTTGGGTTATATTACTACTCACGATCGTTGGCACTTGAACTAGAAGTAGTGTCCTGATACGTGAAATCAAGCTCTATGTCGGTGTCAAGGGCACCCTGACCCGCTTGAACACCGTTGTCATAAGTCTTGGAAATAAGGGAGGCTTCTTATTTCCGTGATAGAAATCCTTCCACCCTGACACTATTTGGGCCCCCACATTTAGTCTGATCTCTTCGATAGCGCAGGCCACCACTAGAGCCCGAGGATAGGTCACATCGGTAAGGTTACCTGATCGTTGAATCCTCTGGGCCACCAAAGTCAGCCATCTCCTAGTATCGGCAGTAAAGTAGAGGTTGGTGATGCCCGGTAATCCAGTGGACCTAACCCCAAAAATCCTCCTTGACTAGTGTGTCATGTAATCACCTCATATCCACCCCTCTCAGTCAGCCCTCAAAATTGACATTCAAGACCTGAGGTACCTCATTGACTATCCAAGCATCCAATAGGATATCCACTCCTGGGATTCAAATAGTAGGGCTGGGTCCTCCAAACTCTTAGTAGGAAGAAGGGAATAGAGCTCCCTCACCCAGCTAGAGCACTCAGAAGGAAGAGCCTCTACCAAAGGGCCATAACCAAACTCTTCCATCAGAGTGTGGAAAGCACTTTCCTTTTTTGCCACACCAAGCATGGCAAATTCCTTCTCGAAGCAGAACTTTGTTTCCCTAATAGTCATGTTACCTCTCCCAACTAGCGTCATTGGTAAATGTCATAAAGGGTAAACCTTCCTCGGTTATGACACACATCGTATTGTAGAATCTGCAAAATATGTGAGTAGAGGGATTACAACTCATATAAGTACATAGGAAGACCATTCAGAGAAAAAAATCAGCTTTGGCTAGACTAGGAGCCTACTGTATCGTGATGGATTCAAGCCTAGATATTTTGTGGGTTGATCATGTTGAGATGATGGATTGAACGGTATGATTTGATTTGATTTTCACTTAAATCATGGAAAAAAATAATTATGATTTTATTGTCATCGTCAGTTCTTACCAATGGACCACGAGTTTAGAAAAATGAAAAAATGGATTCAACAAAAATAAGATTGAAAATGACTGCCAACCACTATTACTCACATGACATCAAACTTGGAAGAGAGTTTGTCAATTTCCTAAAGTTATAGAAGCTTCACCTTCTAGACTTTCTGGTTATGGTGTTGAACATAATCGGATCAAACAGAGTATACTTTGGGGTATTTTCTGCATTTACAACAATAAAATCTGAGCAAGGTGAGGCCTAGATGTCCGAATGAATGTTTCAAAAATATAGTTAGGGAGATGCAATATCTCATAGAAAGCAACAAAATCGAAAAAATAAAAATAGAACTCATGAAATGAAGCACAATTAGGATGGTAAAGTAATTGAGGAGGTTGTTATCTGACAACTTCCAATGAGAGTTGCCAAGTAATAAATAGTAGAACCTACCACCTCACAAAGGTCCACAAAATCTAAGAAAAGATTATGAAGTTTCAATACAATATTTAGAAGAGGCTAGAAAATCAAGACAAGGCAAGAGATTTACCGAGTTTAGAAGAATTGACAAGATCAAAGAAGGAAGATCAAGACATGGCAAAGATTTGTCGAGTTTAGAAGATTTAACTAGATCAAAGAAGAAGGTTTTTGACTCTATATTCTTTCTTGTACTATTTTCTTTTTACCCCAGTTTTAGCATATGTAATATCATCTCAGAGTGTCTTTGAAACTTTGTGTTGATCATAAAATATTTGATTCTTTCTTCTTCTTATTTTTTACACACAGGTTAATTAGTAGACGTTGATTTATACCTCAATAGAATTAGTAAGATAAGTCTTTGAGTATTTGCTTTTATTGTACTAATAAAAATTAACCTAGACATGTCAACCAAATGAATTGTTATCCCCTATAGACTAGTTACTGGTTTGAAGTCATGTAGTAGTTAAATGTCAAAGTACTCAACTGGTGTCATGCCAAAATGATGCATGAATATTTTCCCATGGTTTTATATTAATAAAGTTAATGGTCAAAAACATGCATAAAGTATCTCAATTTTTGAGTTTCATACATGAACTATCAGGTATGGAAGTTTCCTACTTGAACTATTACTAACTATTTATCAAAATGCACTCCAACTACCTAAAGTATCTCAGTTTTATTAATTGCTAATGTTTGGAAACTAAACTTCAAACTTAAAATCTGAATCAATCTTATAAACTATTACCTTATAAATAGAGACCACAGTAAAGATCAAATATGAAAAATTGTGTTCAATTTCTAATCGTATATCTTGTGGAATCTTATACCAGCCATGTTGGCTTTTATATTTGACAATGATCACTTAAGACATTTAGTTGGTGTGATTTGGGGTATCAAATTTTGACAAGAGCTTATTTGGTAGATTTGGTTTAGATGATCTAAATAAGAATCTACGAAATTTCAATAAGGTATGCTATGCCTATCACCAACTCTATATTTTGTATGAAACAATCAAGCTTTGGCTTTCCACATTCTCTCTTATGGGAGAGGCCACTATATGGTTGGATGATCTACTAGCTGATTTATCACTATATTGGCTGAATTAGCAAACACATTCTTAGAGATTCTTCCTCTGACTTAGATGTTACAACTCTTGGATGAGATCATGAAAATTCTCCAATTGTCAGACAAAGCTTTTTATGTGGCTTGGATATGATTTCAAAAGGAGACCAAACAATTTTCAAACAATGGATTGACAAATAAAGTATTTCTCTAAACTTTCTATAAGTCAGTCGACTCCGTCAATAAGTTGATGGCTAATAATGTGGCCGAAGGATTTATCATGGAGAATTCTTTTGTCATGGCGAGTGATTTTCTTGATCTTAACTAAGACAGTCAATTTGTGGAATACAAGGGCAACATAAGTAACCATAGGAAACAGCTTGAGAACATTATTGTCTAGAGAATATTTAAAAGAAAAAAAAAGAATTATATGAGACAATGACTCAAATTACGATACTCACCAAGAAGATAAGTGTGGTTGCGAATGTAACCCAAAGCCAACTAATTGCGCATGAGAAACTGTGTAACACACCATTTTTTTAGCAAAGATCTGAACCACTCTTCATAGGTATATAGGTTCATACCTGGTGATTCCTAATTGTTCATGGGGGCTAAGGCCCAATCATAAGTGTGAAAAGTGTACTGGATGTGAATCATCATGTGAAGAGGATTTTTCATTGCACAACCATGTGGGAACGTCAGTGTTACAGCTATGGCCGCGCGACTTGGCTCCAGTTGTGCGACAACGCATGTTTGCTCCAAAATTCCTTCAGTTTTTTCTACTTTTCATATTTTAGGGAGGGGTGTTATCGTCTATTCTACATTCCATAACCCTGACCCATGACTATTAACCTCCTTCAAAATCAAAATTCAATTAGATTTCATAAGTTACGATATACTCTTCTCTTTTTCTCCTATACTTCAAAGAATAAGATTTACAAGAATGCTAGAGATTTCAATTATGATTCTTCCTCAAACTTCAAAATTAAGGTATGTAGGAATTCATTAAGGAATTTCTTTCATCCTCATGTCCAAAACTCCTCAATTTATTCATGAATTTAATTCTATAGTTAGGATATATGAACCCACTTTCAAATTTATCCTTTATATGATTTAATTGCATGATTTCTTGAATTACTTACTCATGATTATGGATTATTGACTATTGTATTTCATTTTTATGCTTAGTTATGTTTTTTAGTGTCATCCTTATTAGTAGGGGTGTGCATCGGTCAGTTCGATTCAATTTTATGTATTATCATTTCGGTTTATTGGTTTTTAAATACGCTAAACTAATAACCAAACCAATAAGATATTTTTTATCAGTTTTCGATTCATCAATTTTGGTCCTTAACAGTTCGGTTTTCGATTTAATCAATAAAAAAATACTTATAAAATAAATATATGTCTTCTCTAATAAATTCAACGCGACAAGAAAATAATGTAACTTTACAAATGCTCATAAAATAGAAACAATAATAACAAACATGAAAAGAACTATATATGTGTAACACAACGAGAAATTAAGAGGAATATGGTTCTTACTTTAGGTTTTGATGGTTTGTATAATGTAAAGTTGTGAACTCAAAGTCACAATGAAATATGAATTAAATGCTAAATGACGAAGACATAACTAGTAAGCTATTGAGATTAATATTTAATATTTATGTATAGGTAAAAGTAGTAAATTACTCTAGTTTTAATGGGTTATCGGTTTACCCAATAAAATTATATTAAAAAGCAATACCGAACCAATAACTCGATAATTCTTTTATTAAACCATTAAAAACCCGTTAACCTAAATAAATCAATAACACTTTTTTAATTTGGTTATTGCACACCCCTACTTATTAGTTCTTGACATGATTTTGTTTATGATTCTTGAAGCTTATATTTTAAAATATGATTTTAGAGTCTTTATGTTATTATAAAAGCTATTTTGAGAATTTACAAGTTATGCATGTTCTAGAAAATATTTTCATGATGTGAAATATATGTTTTAGAAAGAGATTTCAGCATATGATTTTAGAAAGGAAGGTTTGAGCTTTGTCTCACAAATTAGAGCATAGTCTCACAACAAAATATGATTTAGAAAAACATATTTGAGCAAGACTCAATAAAAGCTTATATAGATATTTTATGAGTTATATAGATAGCATATTTTTGGAGTAATATTTAGCACTGAGTGAATGAGGGTTATAGTTAGCCCAAATTCCAGAACTATGTGCCACCGTAGGATTATGTTTCACCGCTTTTTCAGTTGACCATTTGGCCTTGAGAAGCTCATATTAGTGGATCTACATTAGACAAACATAATCTATACCCTAGCAAGATATAGAGCAACCCTCCCCAACTGAGATTGTAAGTTGGTGCATCATGAGCTTACATGAAAAGAACTATAAATGTGTAACACAACGATATATGTCGGTTATGCCAGTATCGTACCCCTACCCATTGACCATCATCTTGAAGAGTACCTATGCCTTCCAGCCTTGAATAAAATTAACAATACATTCTATGAGGCATGTCGTAAGAACTCCCAAACCTACTCTCACCACGAATAGAGTCTAGCCATAACATCTCAATTCGTTCTTGGGTAAGTGTCATGCCTCGACTATCAATTGGTTGAGTCTGACCTCCACTAATTGTTGTTGTTGATTCTAAATTTAATAGTGAAAATATTAGACTACAAATTTAGAAAAAATAAAGTAATTATTACTTTAGCTTACGTAGGTCTTCTCAGCCCAAATGTCTAGATCTTCGGAGGTTCTCTTCTTTCTCGTGTGAGTGTCCATGAATGCCTCATCTTGAGTTACTGACCTCCCAAGTTCTTTTTCTACAAATGAAATTAACTTAGTTATTGATCAAGAATAATTAATTATTAATATTCTACAATATCACTTAAGAAAATATACTAGTTTCCTCCTCAATCCATTGGCTTTGAACCCCACTCATATGTTGAGAGACACCCCAATAAAATGCTTTGAATGATTTCATACATTTCTTATGGAAAGTCAATCCTCCGCACTAGGCTTAGCGAAGTTCTAAACCTTGAAAAAGATTCGAAGTGTGATTTCACATACATTTTTCTAAATATCCTACTATATTTGGTAAATGAAAAATCCAGCTACATTTTGTAAATGCAAGTCTTATTTAAGCAAACTTCATCACTCTAATTATCCTTTATATTGATATTTAAGAAAATTACCAAATATAGTTATACTTTGAGTTCTTATAGCAAATTCTAAAAATAAATCCTAAAACTTTCATTCCTAATATACCATGGCCGCTACCCACTTCCATTCCCCTGTTCTTTTTCCTCCTCTTCCTTTGCTCTTCTTTTTCACAATCACTGTGTTTCCACTAAACGAGTCACATTCCCCCTCTCTTTTAATATTCTATGAATTCAGATTTGAGTAAAAGGTTGAAATTTTTGTTCTAATTTGAGGTCACTTTGATTTTTCAGTTTCGATTTGAGTTTCAACTATATATTGCATAGTTGAGCTTGCTTTTTGCTATTTGAAAACAAATTTGTATAGTTTGGAGGTTCTATATACTCAACAAGCTTTGGATTTTATTTAGTTATATCAGTGTATCTAACAAAATTGAGGGAAAAAAACAAATAAGGTTGAGAAAGTGTATCTAGCAAATTTGAGTGCTTTGTTAACCCCTCCAAATGAATGTTTGATGTGAGATAGAGCGACTTACCCTAAAATCAATGCATTTAGCAAAATTAAGATATTGTTGATACAATTAGGTTGAACGAATAGATATAGTGTATTCAAGTAGATTGTGCGAAGAAATACAACAAAATCATCGTGTCAACCGATACAACATGAGTTTCAGAAAACTGTGAGCACTAATATAACATGAATTTCAGAAAAATGTATCACTAATATAACAAATTTTAAAATTGATGCTATGTTTGCTAATTTGTCAAACGATCATTGTGTGAGTTTCTTGATTTTCCTTCGCTACAAATTTCAAGTTTCATCAACACTACATTCCCCATTAACTTGTTTCATCATTAAATAATTAATATTAATAATAATTAATATTCCTTCCATTTCATATTAATTGAATTTTTGAGGCATTTTCCACTTTCCAAATTAACTTAATTGTTCAATTTTCAAGATTACTTTTAAAATATTCTTCTAATTTTACCTTTCATTTGGATTTTCAATATGATGACTTCAATAAATTTGACAATAATTAATAAGGGTAAAAATGAAAAATTATATTCAATTTATGTCTTAATCTACTTTTTATGAAGGATATGAAACATCTCAAAAATTTAATTAATATGAAATAGAGAAAGTAATAAATATTTAAGAACATAAAAGTCGGTTAATAATCCCCCAAGGCCTAGCTCAAGTGGCAAAAGGTGGAGGATTTGTGGCTTAGGTCGCAGGTTCAAGCCCCACACCATGCAAAGCGAAGCCCGGTATTTAAGTGGAGAAGGGTAGAGGGGCGGACCCATTATCCACCGAGTTTAGAAGGCTGTGATTGATCCAAAGGGCGAGTCACAGACGGATTTCTCGGTTATCAAAAAAAATAAAAATAATAGTCGGTTAATAATTTAGGATATTTGGTTCTTCAATATTTAGCACGGAACATTCTTGCTTCGCCTATAGTATAGTTCGTTCTATAGATACACAAATATATTATTTGGGGCTTAATCCTTGAGTCGCCTGAAGAAACAGAGTTGATCGGAAAAGATGCTTCAGATCCGTCTTAGCAAGCCAGCAAATGAGAGTGGTGGAGTTGCTAAGTGGTTGCCTCCTGAAACTGTTACAGTTGCTTGCCCTGATCATCTTGTTTTATCTGATCTTCCTGTAGCCAAGAGCGTTGGTACAGTAAATCCTGCATCTATGCTCAAAACTCTTGGCCGGAGGTCCCGACGACAGCTTGCTGAACGAGTACATTTTTGTGTCTGCTGTGACTTTCCAATTGCTGTTTATGGACGTCTGGTGAGTGTACAATACAATCTTCAACCCTTAAATTTTTGCCCTAATTTTTCTAAATCTTGTTTATGGACGTTTGGTCACTAGTTAATACAAACTTCAACCCTTAAATTTTGTCCTAATTTTTGTGTCCGCCTCTGATTTTCTAATTATTAGTATTTGTGAATATCTGGGGTGTATAGAAAGTTCAAACGTTTACTTTTGCCCTAAGTTGCTCACTCTCCAAAAATGCAAGGATCCTACACATGTCTGATGACATTTTTGAAGAGTCGAGCAACCTAGCTTTTGCCTATGTTTATAGAGGCAACATATTTTTCAATCAATGATATTCATATTCCTACTATTAATAATGAGAGATCAGGACTAGGCTACCTGGTGGCTGCTGCTACTTAGTACTCCTTTCTTTTAAAGATCAAGTAAGAAGAATTCTTTAATGGCGTGGTGGATGCAGAAATGAGAAGTATATATATATCTAGGAAATTAAAACAGAGAGATTTAGACTAAAAGGATAGGGAGCTGACAAAATCTAAGAGGTACTCTTGGGAGCCTACCGGTGTAAAGTTATGCCAAAGAATAAGTTTAAAATACACCTAGATTTTACAGAGTGCATGCGAATTAATACACCATCAATTTCTTTTTAAACATATGCACCAAAATATACTGGTTGATATCATCCTCTATATCTTTCTGATGTATTTTTTTATCAACTTTCCAAAATCTCCGGCTCTCATAGGCATCCTATTGTATGTCATAACCCAAGAACTTCCAAAATTAGAGGAAAATATTCCAAATGTCTGAAACTACTGGGCAGTGTAGGAAGAGGTGTTTAGTTTCCAGACATTGATGGTACATGTAGGCTATATCATCTGTTCACTATCTGAATGTTCCTCCTGCTAACGTTATCCTGTGGCAGGCTTCATAGATTGGTGCCCAAGGAAAAAATTTGAGTTTGGGGTAATTTTATAATTATCCCTTGTGAACTTTATAAAAATAAAACTAAAAAATTATCCCTATGAGCTTCCAAAGCCATTGCTCAACATTCCCAATCTGAGTCAGTGAAGATTTTAGCCTGCCTTCACTACGAATAACCCCTTTTGTGTTGCCCCAACTTATTCTACCATTGTGTGGTTAGATAAAGTGAAAGACTGCAGTATTTGTAACAAAATCAACAGTTCCTTAAGTTCCTTCTAAATTGTAGATCCCATACGATATTATGTCTGTTATGTGCAGTGGAGGAATCAATATTGAGGCTATTTGAAATAAATTTGATCTAGAGAGCCATGGGTCTTTCTAAATTTTGATATGATTTTCCTGAAACCCATCTTGTATGTGATATTCTAAGAGAAATCATCCCATAAATTCCTGATGTGAGAAGAATCCCACGTCTCCCATTCACAATCACCGAGTATTTGACTGTGGTAATGCAAAATCTAATTCATATAACCCATCTTTCTCCAAAGCCCATTGTATTTTGCACACTCAACAAATAGGATCAATTAACTTTATCAAAATCCCTTTCACACGTCAAGTTTGCATAGAAGTCCAAGAGTTTGTCTTTTGTTTCTAGTCAAGCACTTCATTTGCAATCAGTGTTGCATCAATGATCTTTCTGACTTGAATGAAAGCACTTTGATGTCCTGAGACTAGTTTGTCAATCACCTTTTTCAGTATCTCTGCTAGGTGTTTTGCATCTATCTTATACACACTACCAAATTGTAATCAGTGTTGCATCGAAGTGTTTGTTGTTATAGAGGAAACACGCTTGGGAGTTCTTTTTTACTTATATCAGTGTATCCAACTAAATTGAGAAAGTGTATCCAGCAAAATTGAGTGCTTTGTTTAAAACCTCCAAACGAATGTTGTATGTGAGACAGTGGACTTGCCCTAAAATAATGTATTCAACAAAATTAATATATTGTTGATAAGAATAGAAGTTGGAGTTGGAGGCTACCATTATCACTGGAATAGTATTTGGAGAGGACTGATCCCCACCAAAGTGAAATGCTTCACTTGGTTAGTCATCAAAAGAGCATGCTTAACTCAAGAAGTCCTACAGAAGAAAGGAATGCAACTAGTCCCTGGATGTTTCCTATGCAATTTGACTGGGCAAACTAATAAACACCTATTCCTACACTACAAATTCACTACACAGATCTGGGTGCTTTTCCTCTACATCACAGGCTTCAGCTGGACTATGCTAGAACACACTTCTGATCTTTCTAGTTGCTGGATCAGAAGGGGGGTTAGCAAGATTCAAAAGAAGTGGTGGAAGCTAATACCATCATGCATATGGTGGTCAGCGCGTGGAAGGAAAGAATTGGAGGTGTTTTGAAGGTAGATCTAATTCCATTCGCAAAGTAAAATGGAATTGTTTAGTATCCTACTTTTTTGGTGTAAATAGCTCTGTATAGAAGTTGTAGATCAAATTATTCATAGGGAGCTTGTAATTTTGGTTAGGGCTGTAGATTTTTGAAGGTGGACAACATGCCCTTAATGCTGTAGGATACAACTTTTCCAATGTTAAAAAAAGTAAAAACAAAGAAGAAGATATTGTTGATACAATTAAGTTGAGCGAACAAATACAACAAAATTGTCGTGTCACTCATACAACACGAGTTTAAGAAAGTTGTATCAGTGATACAATGCGAAAATGCATCAGTGATACAACATGAATTTCTGAAAGATGTATCAGTGATGCAATAAACTTCTAAACTGATGCTACTTTTGATAATTAGTCAAACAATCTTTATGTTTGGTAATTAGGCACTTAAGTACCAATATTTATGAAAATTCCTCTATGTTGTAGTAAATATAAAGGCCTAATCCGTTTAACATGAATCCTAAAATCGAGCATATCAAAATCAAGACAGTAAAACATGAAGACCCATGTCCATAAATAACTGCGAAGGGGTTTATTGATTTTTCTTCGCTGCAATTTTCAAGTTTCAGCACAGAAGAACAAAGGGACGAACACCTCTCTTCACCGGTAATCCCCTAAAAACATCTCAACCATTTAACACACAGTTTATGCGTGGTGTAAACAAAAAGGAATTACAACTACATCCACCTCTAACTTGTTTAATTAATAAATATGTAAGGGCTTAAAAGTCGATTATATTTTAGGTATATTTTCGTCATTCAACATTTAACATGGAACATACATGCTTTTATAATATAGATAAATAGATAGATAGATATAGATTTGCTTTCTATTTTCATTTGGTTGTTTTTGGGTCAGCCAACTTTGGCCGATTGGATAAGTTATTTTTCATTTCATCAATTAATAAAATAAGCCTGAGTGGCCCAGAAGTTTTTTTTTTTTTTTAAATACAACAATGACGAAAACATTAAAAACATTTAAGTGTATTATTCAATTACCAAATGTGACAAAAAAAATGCTTAGTTAAAGAATCTAAGTTGAAATTAGAAAGTAAAATCGCGAGAAACATGAAAAAAAGATTATATTAATTTTATTACTAATTACTACTCCCTCCGTCCCATTTTATGTGAGGTAGTTTGACTCGACTCGGAGTTTAAGAAAGAAATGAAGACTTTTAAAACTTGTGTTCCAAAATGAATGACAGAAATTTGCGTGGCTGTAAATCATTTAATTAAGGGTAAAATAGACATTGTATAGTTAAATTGTTACTTAATATAGAAATGTATCATTCTTTTTGGGACCGACTAAAAAGGAAAGTAAGTCACATAATTTGGGACAGAGGGAGTAATAATTTATATAAATAGATGGTAGTTCATATTATTTGGGGGCTTAACCCTAGAGCCGCCTGAAGTAGGGTAGAGAAACAGAGTTAATCGGTAAAGATGCTTCGGATCCTGCTTAACAAGCGAGCAAATGAGAGTGGTGGAGTTGTTCAGAGGTTGCTCCCTGAAACTGTTAAAGTTGCTTGTCCTGATCATCTTGTTTTAGCTGATCTTCCTGTAGCCAAGAGCCTTGGTTCAGTAAATCCTGCATCTCTGCTCAAAACTGTTGGCCAGAGGTCCCTGCGCCCGCCTGGTAAACGAGTACATATTTGTATCTGCTGCAACTTTCCAATTGCTGTTTATGGACGTCTGGTCAGTATACAATACAATCTTCAACCTTTTAACTTTTGCCCTAATTTTTGTGTCTGTTGGACTTCCTAATTGCTATTTATGGACCTCTGGTGATTATAGAATGTTCAGTGTTTTAACCTTTTTTCCCTAAGTTGCTCGGACTCTCCAAAAATGTTGTCATAGCCGCATTTGACCTCCAAAAATGCACTACTGTTGAAAGATACTACACACACCCAATCCTACACACACCCGATGACATTTTTGAAGGGTCCTACTCCGTTGTTATAAAGGCAACATATTCTTTAATCAATGATATTCATAATCCTACTATTACTTCTCAATACTGATTGTTTCCACCAACTAATGAGAGGTCAGGACTAGGCTACCTTCTGGCTGCTGCTACTTAGTACTACTTTTTTTTTAATAGATGAAGTAACAAGAATTCATTAATGGCGTCTGGTGGATGCAGAAATCAAAAGTACTAGAAAATTAAAACAGAGAGATTTAGACTAGAAGGATAGGGAGCTGACAAAATCTAAGAGGTATTCCTAGCTTTTACGGAATAAGTTTAAAATACACCTTCTGGCTGCTGCTACTTAGTACTACTTTTTTTTTAATAGATGAAGTAACAAGAATTCATCAATGGTGTCTGGTGGATACAGAAATCAAAAGTACTAGGATATTAAAACAGAGAGATTTAGACTAGAAGGATAGGGAGCTGACAAAATCTAAGAGGTACTCCTAGCTTTTACGGAATAAGTTTAAAATACACCTAGCTTTTACAGAGTGCATGGGAATTGAAACACTGTAAATTCCTTTTTGACCATATACACCAAAATATACTGGTTGGTATAATCTGCCAGATCTTTCTATGTTTTTGTTCATCAACTTTCCAAAATCTCCGGCTCTCATAGGCATACTATTGTATGTCGTAACTCAAGAAAATCCAAAATTAGAGGAAAATATTCCAAATGTCAGCCGCTACTTGGCAGAGTAGGAAGAGGTGTTTCATGTTTGTTGGTGACCAGACATTGATGGTACATGTAAAATCTATTTACTATCTGAATGTTTATCCGGCTAACACTATACTGTGGTAGGCTTCATAGATTGCTGCCCAAGGAAAAAATTTGAGTTTGGGGGTAGTTTTAAACATATCCCACATGAACCTTACAAAAAAAATAAAAAATAAAAAATCCTGTATTAGCTTCCGAAGGCATTGACCAACATTCCCAATCTGAGTTAGTGAAGATTTGTAGCCTACCTTCACTGTGAATACCCCCCTTTTGTGTTGCCCCAACTTATACCATCATTTGTGTGGTTCGGGGAAGTGAAGGACTGCACTATTTGTAATAAAATCAACAGTTCCTTTAGTTCCTTCTAATCTGTAGATCCCATAGGGCATTATGTCTGTTCTGTGCAATGGAGGAATCAACATTTGAGGCAATTTGAAATAAATTTGGGAAATCCAGCATCAGAGGTGATTTAGGGAGAGCCATGGATCTTTCCAAATTTTGATATGATTTTCCTGAAACCCATCTTTTATGTGATTATTCTAAGAGAAATCATCCCATAAGTTCCTGATGGTACTTCCATAATCCAATACCATGAGAAGCCCTAGATCATTTACAGCAGTTATTTTGTGAGCCATGTTTTGCTCTGACTATTTGCTTCCGAAGAGCATCATCACTTTGTCTATATCTGCATAGCCACTTCATGAACATGCATTTGTTGTGAGTTGTCAGATATTTGATCCCCAAGCGTCCTACCTGTTTTGGCATCTTGGCAGTTAACCATTTTATTAACTGAAATTTGTGCCCCTTACTGTTGCTTTCCCAAAAGAATGATCTCCTGATTATGCCAAATTATTGCACCACCATTTTTGGTATTTGAATGAGTGACATCAGATGAGTAGGAATACTAATATCATAGTGAGTGTTCCTCCCATTAATAAGTATCGCAGTTGTCAAGTAACCAGTTTTTCCTCTCACTTCTCAATGAATCTATTTTATGTCTCTACATATTTGAATTTGGTCCCTAATGGGGCATCCCCAGGTAAGTTGTTGGTAAATGACCAGTGTTGCAACAGAGAATTCCTGCCAGTTCCACTAATTTTGGAACATCATCGACATTATATAATGTGCTTTTGAGCATATTAATCTGTAATCCAGTGAGAGCTTCAAATATAGACAGGGTAAGGTTGGGATATAAAATATGTGATCTCTCAGCACCACAAAAGATGAGAGCATCATCAGCATAAAGTAGGTATGACACCTCCACAGTTCCACCAGGGTTTATTCCAACTTCAAATCCTTTGATCTGGTGAAGTTCTCTGGATTATTTAGTAATATGCTGAGCCCCTCCTTAGCCAAAATGAAAAGAAAAGTTGAGAGCTTGCCTTATGACCTTTCTCGGTGAGAAGAATCCCACAGGTCTCCCGTTCACAATCACCGAGTATTTGACTGCGGTGCAAAATCTAATCCATATAACCCATCTTTCTCCAAAGCCCATTTTATTTGGCACAGTCAACAAATAGGATCAATTAACTTTATCAAAAGCCCTTTTGCACATCAAGTTTGCATAGAAATCCAAGAGTTTTTGTCTTTTGTTTCTAGTGAAGCACTTCATTTGCAATCAGTGTTTGCATCAATGATCTGTCTGACTTAAATGAAAGCACTTTGGTGTCCTGGGACTAGTTTGTCAATCACCTTTTCAGTATCTCTGCTAGGGGTTTTGCAACTATCTTATATACACTATCAATCACACTAATAGGTTTGATGGGACTGAGTTCAATTGTACCTACCCTTTAGGAATAAGTGTAATGAAGGCTATGTTGCTCGGGCTCAACTGCGGGTGTTTGACACGGGTACGGATCTAGAGATCTGATTCTTCATGATCATAATTTTTAGATTCAGGATACAAATCCAGATATGGTTACGGATGTGGCGATTCGGCTAAAAATAATTCAAATATCTGAGAATATAGGTATAAAAATGTAAATTAAGTGTTCTCAATTCTTTCTATTTATCTTTTCAAATAATCTCTATTTGGCTCCTTTAAGTAATATTTTTTCTATCTATTATAGAGAATTGATTCGTTCCCTAATCATGTGATTACCGTTAGAAAAAATACATACTTATGTATCATAGGTTATATAGAAGTTTCTTGAGTACTTTATAATGGTCTTGGGCCACTCCACCTAAAGTATTGTAAGTCTTAAAGAATATGATACAATGGATTATGTTGAAGTTGAATTAGAAGTCTGGTTTATCTGTTCTTCGGTTGAACAACACAATCTTAACGAAGTTCCAAGTCTAACCTAGGTAAGCAAGCATGTCATAGATCTATATCTAACTTCGATGGCATATCTTTCATACCAGCCCCTTTCATAAACTGACCACTAGATAGATCGATTCCTGATGACCTGATCTGTGAAAGTCCCAGCTGCAAATGACCTCTCACGCGCCGTCATGCACCAGCGGTAGTCAGCATCGGCAAACGCACCAACATCACACGCCGACAAGTGAAGAACTTTTTAGGCAGTTTTCAACCTCGTTCTTTTTCTTTAGAGGTCGTCCACACCTTCCAGAAATCTCCATTCAAACTTTCAAGCGTACATGACAAAATAGTTTCCCTGTTTTTGTCCATACAGTCCCACTGTCTACTATCCCTTATTACTATAATTCCTCCCTTGGTAGCGCACACTGTTAGTTTTGCCCAATTAAGCCCACCTATTAACCCAAATGTGATGTATTAAACTGGATATCCATACCTCAAGTTTCGTTTCTTGATGGCATAGTGCGAATCAAAGATTTGAGAATCTCTCTTTTGCTCAACTTGTTCAACCCCTGAACTTAATATTTAAGATCATCCTGAGAATGCTTTTTGGTGCCTACCCCTCATCTTTCTACCCCACTCCATAATTTATACCACATTTGAGTCTGTTCTAGTTAGGGGTGAGCATACATATTGAAAATACGGACAAAACCGAATTAATTCGGTTTCGGTGTTATTTTAAATAAAACTTCGATATTCGATATTGTTCTTCGGTTTAACCGAAGTTTTCATTACATGAACCCAAAATACCAAAACCTGGCAGTAATTAAGCTTTGGTTCAAATCAAAAGCCAAAGCTGCAGTTGGCCCCTTCCCTTCCAAATTCGGAACACCCACATGAGGAGCCACGCGAGTAGTGCCAGATGGCACATCTGAGACAGTTTCATCTATTTTTACTTGTGATGTCTTGTGAAGTTCCTGCCATGTTCACTAAGCATGAACCATCTATCATAATCTTCACTAATATCAACAAATTCAAATGATTTCTCATCAGATAGTGTAATTTATTAGCCATCACTGGACAAATAATATTAGGTCAAAAAAAGCCATGAGAAAGTTCTAAGCTGGAAACCGAAAGAGGAAAAGTGGGATATGGAAGAAAGAAACTAGAGAGAAGTCAATCTTCTTTTTACCAAAAAAAGGGACTCAAGTGGCCACTTTTTTGGTACTATACTAATTTCAGTTACTGTTATGGGCATTCTTAGAATGACCACTACTTGATATCTCCCTCATGCCATCACTTGGTTGAGAAAATATTTCCTTGTAAATCGCTAAGGGGTCGTTTGGTAGAGTGTATAAAAATAATGCTAAATAGAATGTATTAGTAATACCTGCATTAGCAATGCATGTATTAGTTATGCTTGCATTAACTATACATAGATTATTTTTATGCATTGTTTGGTTTGATGCATTAAAAATAGAATGCATTGCATTTAAAAAATTATTTACGAAGATACCCCTCACTATTATGGTGGAAAAGATTTAAAAAAAAAGGTATTGAGGGGCAATTGGGTCTTTAATTGAGTTAATGCATGCATTAAAACCATTGCATTGCTAATACCTAGAAATTCATGGTATTAGCAATACACACCTTAATACACAGTAGAGTGTATTAGTTATACATAGGTTGAAAAAGAGTACCAAACAAGGTACTAGTAATACACAAGGTTAATGCAAGCATTATTTTTTTTAATACACTCTACCAAACAACCCCTAAATCCTTTACATATATCTTCTATGTGATCTGCAGAACTCAACTGGCACCAAAGATGACCTCCTTCAAAAATAACTATTTCCTATTGTTTTATGTATGTCACATATTCGAGAACTTGTTTTCGTTTTAAAGATAATGCATTTATTGAATAACTTGTCCCCATTTCATACACTAAGTGGTTAATGCTTTTCCTATTATCTTGTGTGTAATGTGGCAAGTCTGGCATAACTTTTTCTTGTTATTACGAAATGTCTGTATGTCATACACTAACTGGGTTATGCTTTTGAAAGCTGGTGTATGACTCATGTTGGATGACATTATCAATGTTATGAACTGTTGGAACACACTATCACCTTTATATTTATTTCTCTCAACTACATTTCTAGTCAAAATGATCTTTACTATCTTCTTTTTGCAGAGTCCATGTGAACATATCTTCTGTTTAGATTGTGCCAGGAGCGACTCTCTCTGCTACCTGTAAGCATATATCCTATTTCTCCACTTTTAAGAGTGATATTATCATTGCTTTAGGATATAAAATTATCAACTATGTATCAAATATTATTTTGGACATCCTCACATTTTAAGATGGCAAGTCAAAAGGATTGCAAACAATATAGTGATTTATAAGGGATATGCTGCTGGTAGCAGCATGGGGTACTATAAGGCGTGTCTTTTAGATCTTGGCTGTTCTACTTAAACCTGAATTTCACATTGATATTTTGTCAGGTCATGTTTCAGTATCATATCTCTGTTGTTAGGCCTGAATTTTCCTTTTTTTTGTCGAGTAGACTAGGGGATTGACATCTTAGTTTTTTAGTCTAATCCTATATCAGCTTGGCTAGTTTTTGAAATACCATTTTATTAGAAATTCTCTTCAAAGTTAGAGAGATATTGCTCCTTTGAAGAGTTTCATCAGCCCTTGTCGTGGCAGATGGATGATTTTAACTCTGACTCGAAATTTGGAATCTCATCAAGAGCATTTATGATTGTCATGATAAGCATCATCTGGAAAATTCTCACACATTCTTATTCAACTATATTGCTACTTAATTGTTAATGAGTAAGGTAGGTTGGTTAGTTTGGCTTTACCTGTTCCATACTTGTTTCTCTGATCTAATGATATGGAATCCAAACTACATTTTTTCTTATTCAGCTGTGATGAACGTATTCAGAAGATTCAAACGATTAAAATGCTGGAAGGGGTCTATGTCTGTGCAGCTCCGCATTGTCTCAAGTCCTTTCTGAAGAAGACTGAATTTGAATCTCATATTCATGAGAATCACAGTGATCTCCTTAGTGCAGAGAAAGATGAAAACATTTCAGAATCTGCTAGTGCTAGGAAATCTGCAGCATCTGAATCTACAGTGCAAGCACCATCTAGGCTCATGTTTTCTCCTGGTTCAGGTTCCCAGGCACATGATCGTGAAGACAAAGCTCATCATTCTCAATCTAGAGACCAACATCCTCCTAGGCCTTTTATGCAACAAAAGCCACCTTTCACTGGTTCAACCCAAAATCATCCACTAGAGCAACAGTCTGATAGTAATCCTCCTCCAGGCTTTGAAAGGCCTGGCATGCAGAATCGGCTACCTCAGCAAGGTTTTGATGTACAGCAGGGTTCATTCCGGCCAGACCCAAGTCACTTTCCAGACAAGCAGCAAGGGATTATGGGGAGTTCCCCTTTTTCTGAATTTCCAATGCATATGCAGCAACCTCATGGCTTTGCGGTGCCTATGAGTTCGAATCCAGGTTTGGCTCCTCAATCTGGTTATCCTCAGTTCGCAACTGATGGAGCTCAACCATTTTATGGTGCTGGTTCATTTGAGATGCCTAGGCCAGACTCAACTCCTGAAAGGGGATCAGAACAAGGGTCTTTGCTAGGTTTTCCAACTGGTGCTGCAGGAAATATGAATTTTCCAGAAAATTACCCTCGGCCATGGAATATGGGGCAGCCGGCTGGGCCGTTTGAGCCCACTGCAGTTCAACCTTCCCCAGATGGTTATGTTAATGCTACTGATCCTCAAGGAAGAGCAGTATTTCTTCAAGGAGACTATGGAAGGAATGCCAGCGTAATGCCCTCAAACCTGCGACCTCCGCCTTCGGCCAACAGAGGATTGGAAGGTGGACAGAGTAGTAACTCCATGGACACCAGAGATAGCAAGGGTATACTGATGCCACAACCTATGCCCCTCCCACCACCCCCACCTATACCTCATCACATGTCGCAACTCCAGATAGGAGGCAGACAGTATTCTGGTGATACAACCCACGATGGACAGGGCTATGGTTGGCAACATGAAAAACGTGATAATTATGGAAGCAGCAAAGACTAGTTATGTTCTTGTTATTCCTCTATCGTTTCTTTTGTAAGAACAGTGCCCATTTTGTGTTGCCTCAGTGTATTTTACTTTCTAAATATACCAACATTGTTTTGTTAAAACTGAAACGTTGGGTTCCCTGACATTTACCCAGCTTCTTGTTCAAACGCAAAAGTCTCATTCTGCTTATTCAGGATTTGTAGCTTCTGAATTGAGGCCAGAATATGCAAACAAGAATTAACAATTTATTGCTTTAGTACAATTATACATATCTAGCAGGCAAATCATGTTGCAAGCTTATAGCTTTGTCAAGACCTTACAATAGTTTGCTCTGCAGGAAAATGGATGTACATAATCAGCCAGATCTACTACTACGCTTCAATCCCAAGTTAGTTTTCGTATCGATTTAAGAGGAGAATTGAAACACGGGCAGAACTTCTTTTGTCCTGGTTCCACTTCAATATATGGATGTACACTGTCAGCTATTTATGTTGTTAGATGATTTGAATGCTGGTTGTGTTTCTCTTGTATCCCAGCAACTGATGTTATGCTTGTGTTAACTTTAGCTCATATTCCTATTATTCGCGTACTTCCGAATATGCATCGAGTCCTAACATGACCGGTTCTAAATGCTACTTTGATGAACATGTTATAGATTCTGATAAATTGTTTGCTACTACTAATTTGCATCGTAAGCCACTGTAATAGAAATGATTCAATCTTGTTTTGTTACTCTTATTGACCCTTCCTGCTAAAGTGCTCAACTTTTGGATACCTTATCGTAATAATATTTGTTTAAGTTTAGTTGTGACATTAACTTTAATGTGTTTATTTTGAGTAAAAGGAGGCTGTTTAAGTTCAAATTTATGGGTTGTTCATGTCTTGGGTTATCAATTCCATATTCATATAAGTAGTTGTTTGATCCCATCTTCTCCCTTAGCATTTATTTTTCAGCCAAATCACTTGTATGACTTGTTAGTTAGCCAAAAACTCTAGTTTGCCATTTTAGAATTGTTAGGAATATAGTAGTTAGCGTTTCATTGTCTCAAGACTTTTTTTTCCTTTTAAGGAAATTGAATGCATTCTGGTGCCTAATTAATGTAGGTAAGTGATACATCAGTTTTGTTTGCCATATTGTTTTTAATTGTCCAGTTTTAGGGAATTTCAGTCATGTTATCTGTTTGTTTATGGATCTCTAGAAGGTAACTCTATATGTTAGAATGGAGTTATATCCACAAGGAAAGTAATCAGCAAATGTCTGAACAAACATAATCATTGTTTAGCATGGTATAAATTCAGTTCTTTTGAATTTTTTATGCTGGTGTATGGATTCATTTATGTTGAATATGTTGGAAAACTATATGCACGGCGGAAGCATATCAGAACCATACTACTTACATGAATAATAGACAACACATAATTTATGTTAAAACACAAACTTTCTGAAACTTAATTAAAGATTTACCTCTTGAAGCGTGAGATGATACCTTCAAGCGAATCCACATGCTAGTCCACAAACTGGACGACAGTTCTGCGGTCTTCTATAGTGATCCCAAGTTCACTTCCGAACTCTAAATACTTGGGTGGGCAAGTGTAACACCTCAGAAATTAGATCGACTTTGCAGCAGAAAACAACAGAAAAAAGTGAACCACGGAGGGGTTCATGGGTCGTGATCAAGACCACGGTCCGTCACCCTAATCATGGTTCACACCCTCCCATCAGTGGTGGACCATAGAGCCCCTCAGGGGGACGTGGACCACCTCACAAGCCGTGGGAAGGCTCGTGGAAGATAGACAGACCTCACCAAGCCTAGACATCAGACCACGAAGCCCTCTACGGGCCGTGGTCTTGATGACGGGCCGTGGTGGCGTTCGCCGTCCTGAGCCACCAGACTCCAGCTCAAGTGAGGAACCACGGAGACCTTCACGGTCCGTGGTCCTTCACACGGGCCGTGGTAGGGCTCGTGGTTGGACCACCGATAAATTAGTAGCCACTACAAACAGACCACGACCTAGTCAACGGGCCGTGGTCCTTCTGACGGACCGTCACTGAGGCCGTGGTCGGCTTCGACAGATTTTAAGTTAGAGGTCGTTTGGTCTTTTCCCCTATGCGTTGGACACCTAAACTATGTCATTTAACCCCTAAACTACGTAGTTTTGATTAGTTTAAGCATAGTAACTTAATCAGAACCTACCCTAGTTGATCCATTCACTAAAATTCATCGATCTTAGAGCAAAACAGAGGGAAAGCCGAGCAGCCTCTCAAGAATACGCAACAAGTTTCCTTCAGTTCCAACCCTGAAATCGAAAGATTTCAGCATGAATTTCACCACCAGGTATGTGGCATTTCACTAGTGGGTTCTTTTCATCCACTAGGTCCCTAGAATTTAGTCAAATTCTTGATTCCCTATGCATTGTTTAGACCTAGGGTTTCTAGAACTTTAGATAATTGCTGCTATTTAGCTGATATAGTATTCTAAATCATATTATCATGTTTTTGTGACATTGTTGCTTAGTTCCTTGCATGAAACTCAGAACCCTAGTTGTGTAGATTCGTTTAATTCATGAATTACACTAGCTAGGTCAGGTAAACAGATGTACATGCTTCAGATTTCGAATTCATTATCAGTACTTAAATGCTGCATTCTCAGTTAACATGTCAGAATATTGAGCTATACAATATAATTCAGTGATGTTATATTATACAAATTTCTAGTTGGGAGTAGACTTAACACCGAGTGGACTAGGGTTCAACGTACCCATATAGTCCCAGAACTACGTGCCCCCAATGGTTTATAAGTCCCTTATGTGAGCATCAATTTTAGTGATCAAGCCATTCATGCCTTTATACCCCTGGCAAGGTATATCGGGCCCCCCCGATGGGGCGTATACATCGGACTTCACGTTTTAGCTCACGTGGTTTTATATTGGTTATTAGTAGCTCCCATAGTTAGACTTTAGTGAAGTTGACCGGGTTTTCAGTTATATGTCAGTATTCAATCTCAACATGTCATATACTTGGTCATTGCATTCAGTTCAGTTTATTTCAGTATGTTTCAGTATTCCAATCATGTTCAGATTATATCATTGCTCATTATGTTTTGTTCAGTTTATATGTTTGTTCAGCTTTTATCCTATCCTGCATGCTCATACATTCCAATTACTGACGCATACTCTACGCTACATCCTTTCATGAAGTAGGTTCAGGTATTCAGCATCCAGATCACGCATAGATCGGTTCCCGATCTCCAGTTCAACAACTTCAGTGGTGAGTCCTCATACTTCGAGGACAAAGACATCTATTTCATATTTAGTCTTTTCTTTGAACTTCAGTTTTGCTAGATTTAGCTGGGGCATGTCCCAACAATTCTAGTCAGTTAGAGGCTTTTTCAGACATAATATTAGATTCATCTTTAGTACTTGAGTGATTTTTCAGTATCACTAAACTCTAGTATTTTATATATTCAGATCAGTTTTTGGTATTCGCCACTACTAGTTATATCATGATTTAGCTTCCACATTAGTTTATCTTTCATAGATATATTCAGTTCTGCTTATGATATGCCAACTGAGGGTTAGCTTGGGGTCACTCGTGATCCTGGGTCTCGTGTTTACGTTAAGGGGGTAGCCTCGGGGTGTGAGAAACTTGGTATCAGAGCATTCGGTTCAAGAGTCCTAGGATGTCTTAAAAGTCGCACTACGTAGAGTCTTTTTCATGGGTGTGAAGTGCACCACATCTAATGAGAGGGAGGCTTCGAAGTGTTTTAGGAAAAAGTTCACTTTCTTGCTATTCTTATCTTGCGTGGGTATGATCTACTTTCAAACTCGTCGTTGTGCGTTTTAGATCATGCCTTATCGTAGAGCTTACACAAAGAATGCTAATGCCCGCAAGCTAACACAGTTTCTCCAGTCCCAGACTATGAGGTTTCGAATGTAAAGTTTCAGAATGCTATCTAGATCTTGGCTCAGAGTGTAGCTAACCAGAACAATCAGCAGGACCCAGTTCCTACAAATGCTAATCATAGTTCAGCAGCAACTAGGGTTTGAGATTTCATTCGGATGAATCCACCAGAGTTTCTAGGGTCGTAAGTTGGTGAGGACCCACCGATCTTCATTGATAAGGTTAAGAAAATCTTTGGCGTGATGCAAGTGACTGGTAATGATAGGATAGAGTTGACATCCTACCAGCTTAAAGATATGGCTCACATTTGGTACACTCAGTGGAAAGAAAATAGGGGTACGGATGCAGGTCATGTGACTTGGGAATGCTTTACGTGAGCTTTTCCGGATATGTTCTTACCGAGAGAGTTGAGGGAGGCTAGGGCTCAGGAATTCATGAATTTGAGGCAAGGTACAATGTCAGTTCAAGAGTACATACTTATTCACCCAACTCTCTACGTATGCTCCACATATGGTTGCTGATTCGAATGCACATATGACTAAGTTTCTGTATGGAGTATCCGACTTAGTGAAAACAGAGTGCATGAATGCTATGTTGTTAGAGAAGATGAATATATCTAGGCTCATGACTTATGCTCAGCAAGTTGACAGATAAGGACAACAAAAAGGCTAGAACAGGCAACTATGAGTACTTTCAGCAAAAATGGGGTGGTGGAAATCGCTCACAGTTTCAGAAAAAATCTTTAGCCCCAGCATCTTTATCAGCTAGTGCTCCATCCCCAGGTTTCGACGGGATCAGAAGAGTAGGGAATCAGACTATAAGTATCAGAGGAGTGCTTCAGGTAGCAGGACCTATCCAACTTGTCCAAAGTGTGGTAAGAACAATCCAGGCGAGTGTATTGCAAAGAAAAAATGGTGCTTTGGGTTTGGCCAGTCTGGCCATAGGTTGAGGGATTGCCATTTTTCCAGGCAGGGGCAAGGAGGTAACAACAATAGGACTCAATCTACAACACCAAAAGTTCGCCCAACTCAACATGGTGCTTCATTTGGCACACGTGGAGATTAGCGCCAAAACAAGTTATACGCTCTCCAGGTTCGCCAGGATCGTGAAGATTCTCGTGATGTGGTCACTGGTACGTTTTAGGTCTTTCACTTAGATGTTTATGCATTATTAGATCCAGGGGCTACACTGTCTTTCGTAACTCCATATATAGTACTAAACTTTGATGTCAGTCCAGAAGCTCTTTTAGAACCCTTCTCAATCTCTACTCCAGTTGTTGACCTAGTTACTAGACGAGTATACATAAATTAATCTATCACAGTCTCTCAGAAAGTCATCTCAACAGATCTTGTAGAGTTAGAAATGGTAGACTTTGATGTCATTCTAGGCATGGATTGATTACATTCTTGTTATGCATCAGTCGATTGTAGAAATAGGATCGTTCGATTTCAGTTTCCAAACGAGCAATGAAACGGTAGTAGCTCAGTACCTATGAATTGATTTATTTCTTACCTTAAGGACAAAAAGATTATCTCTAAGAGGTATAACTATCATTTTGTTCGGGTTAAGGATTCGAGCTCTGAAACCCCAACTCTTGAGTCAGTCTCTATAGTAAATAGGTATCCAAAAGTGTTTCCAGAAGATCTTCTCGGAGTTCCTCCCGAAAGGGAAACTGAATTTGGAATTGATAATTTTCTAGATACCAAGACCATTTTGATTCCTACTTATTGAATGGCTCCAACTAAGCTTAAGGTATTGAAGGAACAGTTGAATGACCTTTTAGATAAGGGCTTCAACAGATCTAGTATTTCCCCATGGGTGCACCAGTGTTGTTCGTGAGAAAGAAAGATGGTTCTCTTAGAATGTGCATTGACTATCGTCAGTTGAATAAGGTCACCATCAAGATTAAGTATTCCATCCCCAGTATTGATGACTTGTTCGACCAACTCTAGGGTACTAGTTAATTTTCTAAGATAGACCTTAGATCTGGTTATCATTAGCTTAGAGTCAGAGATAGTGACATTCCGAAGATAACTTTTAGAACTCGATATGGTCACTATGAATTTGCAGTTATGTCTTTTGGACTACCACATGCTCCAGCAGCTTTCATGGACTTAATGAACAAAGTGTTCAAACAATATTTAGACTTATTCGTTATTGTCTTCATTTGTGATATCTTGATTTATTCTCGGAGTGAGGAGGAGCATGAGACTCATCTGAGGGTTGTTCTGCAAACTCTCAAAGATCGCTAGTTATTCGCTAAGTTCAACAAATGTGAATTCTGGTTACAGTCTGTCACTTTCCTTGGTCATGTGGTATCTAATGAGGGAATTCGAGTAGATTCTCAGAAGATAGAAGCAGTGAAACAATGGCCCAGACCCACCTCTCCAACATATATCAGAAGTTTCTTGGGTTTGGCTGGTTATTACAAAAGATTTGTTGAAGAATTTTCATCCATAGCTTTACCATTGACTAAGTTGACTTAGAAAAAGGTTAAGTTTCAGTGGTCAGATGAGTGTGATAAAAACTTTACATAATTGAAAACTAGGTTGACTGCAACTCCTGTCTTGACTCTACTAAATGGTTCAGACGATTATGTGATTTATTGTGATGCATCCAGGGTTGGCCTAAGTTGTGTATTGATGCAGAGAGGTAAGGGCATATCTTATGCTTCTAGACAACTTAAGGTCCATGAGAAGAACTACCTAACTTATGACCTAGAGCTTGCAGTTGTAGTATTTGCCCAAAAAAATTTAGAGACATTACTTGTATGGTGTTCATGTAGATGTGTTCATAGATCATAAGAGCCTCCAGTATGTGTTCACCCAGAAAGAGTTGAATCTTCGTCAGAAGAGATGGCCTGAATTCCTCAAGGACTATGATATGTATGTGCTTTATCATCCCGGTAAGGCCAATGTAGTAGCTGATTCTCTTAACAGATTATCTGTGTGTAGTGTAGCACATGTTGAGGAAGAAAGGAAAGAATTAGCAAACGATGTTCACCGACTTGCTCGCTTAGAAGTTGGTCTTATAGACTCATCAGATGGTGGAGTAATAGTTCAGAATAGATTTGAATCTTCACTGGTAATAGAGGTTAAGGAGAAACAAGATAGTGATCCTACATTGCTTCAATTGAAAGGTGAAGTTCACCAGCAGAAAGTAGAGGTTTTCTCCCAAGGGGGAGTGAGTTGAGGCAGGAGATCCTTAAAAAGGCTAATAGTTCTAGATATTCTATTCACCGAGGTGCCACTAAGATGTATCATGATCTACGTGAAGTCTTTTGGTGGAATAACATGCAGAGAGACATAGATGATTTTGTGGCTAAGTGTCCTAATTGTCAACATGTTATGGTAGAACATTAGAAACCAGGAGGTATGACTCAAGATATTAACATTCCTACATGGAAGTGGGAAGTGACAAACATAGACTTCATTACTAGTTTACCTCGTACTCGTAGAAAACATGATTCCATTTGGGTAATAGTAGATAGAGTTACTAAGTCCGGTCACTTCTAGGCTGTCAAGACTACAGATTCAACGGCGGACTATGCCAAGATTTACATTAATGAGATAGTCAGGTTGCATGGGTTCCTTTATCTATCATCTCAAATAGAGGTCCACAGTTTACCTCTCATTTCTGGAGATCGTTCCAGAAAGGTCTTGGTACCCAGGTAAATCACAACACAACATTTCATCCACATACGAATGGTCAGGCAGCGCGTACTATTCAAACCTTAGAGGACATGTTGAAAGCTTGCGTGATCCACTTCAAGGGAAGTCGGGATGATCACCTACCTCTTATATAGTTAGCCTACAATAACGCTTACCATTCCAGTATTCAGATGACCCCTTATGAGGCACTATATGGGCGTAGATGCAGATCTCCGATTGGTTGGTTTGAAGTAGGTGAAGCAGCATTGATTGGGCCAAATTCGGTTCATGAAGCTATGGAAAAAGTTTAGTTCATTAGAGATAGACTAAATACAACCAGAGTCGTCTGAAGTTTTATGCAGATGTGAGGAGGAAGGGAATTAGAGTTTGAAATCGATGATTGGGTTTTCGTTAAAGTGTCACCTATGAAGGGGGTGATGAGATTTTGCAAGAAAGGGAAGCTCAGTCCAAGATATGTAGATCCTTACAAGATCAGGAAGAGGGTTGGTAATATGGCATATGAGTTAGAGTTACCATCGGAACTAACAATCGTACATCCAGTCTTTCACATTTCATTGTTAAAGAAGTATGCGAATGATCTAGCATCAATAATACCATTAAAGTGTGTAGCTGTGAAGGACAACCTCAGTTATGAAGCGGAGCCAATTGAAATCCTTGATCATCAGGTTCGTAGGTTGAGAAATAAAGAAGTAGCTTCAGTGAAGGTTTTGTGGAGGAGTCAGTCTGTAGAGGGATCTGCTTGGGAAGCAGAAGCAGCGATGAAGGACATATATCTTCATCTCTTTCCTTCCGATTTCGTTTCAGCTCGAGGTAATAGTTTTTCTCTAGTCTCTTAGCTTACTCTTGCGTAAATTCAGTCTTAGTATCATGTTCCTTCAGTTGTTCTTGCGTTTTTCAAATATTTGATGTTCTTGGAACTCAGTTCAGTTAGAAATCATGTTCTAGTACTTAGTGGTAGGGATTGCAACTCCTTCCCTCCATAGTCAGCTAGTTTAGGCTTCATTCGAGGACGAATGTTCCCAATGGAGAGAACTTGTAACACCTCAGAAATCACACTTAGACTTTGCAGCAGAAAACAATAGAAAAAGGTAAACCACTAAGGTGTTTATGGGCCATGATCAGGACCACGGTCCGTCACCTTCATCGTGGTTCACAGTTTCCCATCAGTGGTGGACCACAGAGCCACTCACATGCCGTGGACCACCTCACGAGCCATAGGAAGGCTCGTGGAGGATAGAAAGACCTCACCAAGCCCAAACATCAGACCACGTAATCCTCTATGAGCCGTGGTGGTGTCTGTCGTCCTGAGACACCAAATCCCAATCCAAGTGAGGAACCACAGAGACCTTCACGGTCCGTGGTCCTTCACACGGGCCGTTGTAGGGCTTGTGATTAGATTACCCAGAAATTAGTAGCCACTACCAGCAGACCACGACCCAGTCGGTGAGCCGTGGTCCTTGTGATAGACCGTCATTTGGATCGTGGTTGGCTTTGATAGATTTTAAGCTAGGGGTCATTTGGTCTTTTCCCCTATGCGTTGGACACCTAAACTACATCATTTAACCCCTAAACTACGTAGTTTTGGCTAGTTTAAGCCTAGTAACTTAATTAGAACTTACCCTAGTTGATCCATTCACTGAAATTCATGGATCTTAGAGCAAAATTGAGGGAAACGTTGAGCATCCTCTCAAGAACACACAACAAGTTTCCTTCAGTTACAGCCCCAAAATCAAAAGATTTCTCCGTGAACTTTGCCACCAGGTATGTGGGATTTCACTAGTGGGTTCCTTTCATACACTAGGTCCCTAGAATTCGGTCAGATTCTTGATTCCCTATGCATTGTTTAGACCTAGGGTTTCTAGAACTTTAGATAATTGCTGCGATTTAGCTGTTATAGTATTCTATATCATATTATTATATTTTCGTGACATTATTGCTTAGTTCCTGGCATGAAACATAGAACCCTAGTTGTGAAGATTCGTTTAGTTCATGAATTACACTAACTATGCCAGATAAACAAATATACATGCTCCATATTTTGAATGTTTCATTATCAATACTTAAATGTTGCATTCTGAGTTAGCATGGCAAAATATTGAGCTATCCAGTATAATTTAGTTATGTTATATTGTACACATTTCTAGTTGGGAGTAGACTTAGCATCGAATGGACTAGGGTTCAGCGTACCTATATAGTCCCAAAACTACGTGCCCTTATAGGTTTATAAGTCCCTTATGTGGGCATCAAATTTAGTGATCACGCCAGTCCCCCCGGCAAAGTATATTAGGTCCTCTCGATGGGGCGTATACATTCGACTCCATATTTTAGCTCACGTGATTTTATGTCAGTTATTAGTAGCTTCCACAGTCAGACTTTAGTGCAGTTGATCGAGCTTTCAGTTATATGTTAGTATTCAATATCAACATGTCATGTACTTGGTCATTGCATTCAATTTAGTTCATTTTAGTATGTTTTAGTATTTCCATCATGTTCAGACTATATCATTGCTCAGTATGTTTTGTTTAATTTATATGTTTGTTCAGCTTTTATCCTATCCTGCATGCTCAATACATTTTAAGTACTGATGCATACTATGTACTACATCCTTTCATGATGTAGGTTTAGGTATTCAGCATCCAGATCACGCATAGATCGGTTCCCGATCTCCAGTTCAGCAACTTCAGTGGTGAATCCGCATACTTCGAGGACAAAGACATGTTTTTCTTATTTAGTCTTTTCTTTCAGTTTTAGTTTTGCTAAAGTTAGCTGGGGGCATGTCCTAGCTATTCTAGTCAGTTAGAGGCTTTTTCAGACATAGAATTAGACTCAATTTTAGTACTTGAGTGATTGTTTATTATCACTAAACTTATAGTATTTTATATATTCAGATCAGTTTTGGGGTATTCCCCACTACTAGTTATATCATGATTTAGCTTCTGCATTAGTTTATCTTTCATAGATATATTCAGTTCTACTTATGATATGCCAGCTCAGGTTTAGCTTGGGATCACTCGTGATCTTAGGTCCCGTGTTTACGTCAAAGGGGCAGCCTCGGGGCATGAGAAAACTGGTATCAGAGCATTAGGTTCAAGAGTCCTAGGATGTCTGAAAGCCCGCACTAAGTAGAGTCCTTTTCATGGGTGTGAAGTACACCACTTCTAATGAGAGGGAGGCTACAAAGTGTTTTAGGAAAATCTTCACTTTCTTGCTATTCTTATCGTGTGTGGGTATGATCTACATTCTAACTCGTCGTTATGCATTTCTGATCATGCCACCTCGTAGAGCTTACGCAAGGAATGCTAATGCCCACAATGTTAACACAGTTCCTCTAGTCCCAGACCATGATCTTTTGAATGTAGAGTTTCGAAATGCAATCCAGCTTTTGGCTCAGAGTGTTGCTAACCATAACAAGGCCCCAGTTCATACAAATGCTAATCACGGGTCAGCAGCAGCCAGGGTTTGAGATTTCATTCGTATGAATCCACCAGAGTTTCTAGGGTCGCAGGTTGGTGAGGTCCCACAGAAATTCATTGATGAGGTTAAGAGAATCTTTGGAGTGATGCAAGTGACTGGTAATGATAGGGTAGAGTTGGCATCCTACCAGCTTAAAGATGTGGATCATATTTGGTACACTTAGTGGAAAAAAAATAGGGGTACAGATGAAGCTCCTGGTACATGGGAATGCTTTACTGGAGGTTTTTTGGACTAGTTCTTCTAGAGAGAGTAGACGGAGGCTAATGCTCAAGAATTCATGAATTTGAAGTAAGTTACAATGTCAGTCCAAGAGTACAAACTTATTCACCCAACTCTCTAGGTATGCTCCACATATGGTTGCTGATTTGAGGGCACAAATGACTAAGTTTCTGTATGGAGTATCCGACTTAGTGAAGATAGAGTGCAATACTGCAATGTTGTTAGAGGAGATGAATATCTCTAGACTTATGACTCATTCTTAGCAATTTGAGGGAGATAAGCTTAGGGAAATGGATAAGGACAATAAAAAGGCTAGAATAGGCAACTATGAGTACTTTCAGCAGAAATCGGGTGGTGGAAAATGCTCACAGTTTCAGTAGAAATCTTCAGCCTAAGCACCTTTTTCAGGTAGTGCTCCATTCCCCTGGTTTTGACAGGATCAAAAGGGTAGGACATAAGGCTCTAAGTCTCAGGGGAGTGCTTCAGGTAGCAGGACCTATCCAACTTGTCCAAAGTGTGGTAAGAACCATTCAGGCAAGTGTCTTGCAGGTAAACAAGGGTGCTTTGTATGTGGCCAGTCTGGCCATATGTTGAGGGATTACCCTTCTGCTAGGCAGAGGCAAGGAGGTAACAACAATAGGACTCAGTGTACAACATTAGCAGCACCAATAGGTCGCCCAACTTAGCAGGGTGCTTCATCTGGCACTAGTGGCGGTCAGCGCCAGAACATGTTAGACGCTCTCCAGGCATGCTAGGATCAGTAAGATTCTCGTAATGAGATCACTAGTAGGTTACGGGTCTTTCAATTAGATGTTTATGCATTGTTAGATGCAGGGGCTACACTGTCTTTTGTAACTTCATATAGAGTAGTAAACTTCGGTGTCAGTCTAGAAACTCTTTTAGAACCCTTCTCAGTCTTTACTCTAGTTGGTGACCTAGTTATAGCTAGATGGGTATACATAAATTGTCCCGTCACAGTCTCTCAGAAATTCACCTCAGTAGATCTTGTAGCGTTAGAAATGGTAGACTTTGATATCATTCTAGGCATGGATTGATTACATTCCTGTTATGCCTCAATCGCTTGTAGAACTAGAATCGTTTGGTTTCAAATTCCAAATGAACCAGTCTTAGAATGGAAGGGTAGTAGCTCAGTACCTTAGAGTCGATTTATTACTTACCTTAAGGCTAGAAAGATGATCTTCCCGGAGTTCCTCCTGAAAGGGAAATTGACTTTGGAATTGAACTCCTTCCAAATACCTTGCCCATTTCGAATCCTCCGTACTGAATGGCTCCAGCTTAGCTTAAGAAATTGAACGAATAGTTGAAAGACCTTCTAGATAAGGGCTTCATCAAACCTAGTATTTCCCTATAGGGTGCACTAGTGTTATTCGTGAAAAGGAAAGATGGTTCTCTCAGAATAGGTATTGACTATCGTCAGTTGAACAAGGTAACCATCAAGAATAAGTATCCCATCCCCAGGATTGATGACTTGTTCGACCAACTTCAGGGTGCTAGTTGCTTTTCTAAGATAGAACTCAGATTTGGTTATCATCAGCTTAGAGTCAGAGATAGTAACATTCCGAAGAGATATTTTAGAACTCGGTATGGTCACTATGAATTTGTTGTTTTGTCTTTTGGACTAACAAATGCTCATGCAACTTTCATGGACTTAATGAATGTCACTTTCCTTGGTCATGTGGTATCTAGCGAGGAAATTTGAGTGGATTCTTAAGACATAGAAGCAGTGAAACAATTGCCCAGACCCACCTCTCCAACAGATATCAGAAGTTTCTTCAGTTTGGCTACCTATTACAGGAGATTTTTTGAAAGATTTTCATCCATAACTTCACCATTGACTAAGTTGACCCAGAAAAAGGCTAAGTTTCAATGGTCAGATGAGTGTGAGAAAAGCTTTGCAAAATTTAAAACTAGGTTGACTGTAGCTCCTGTCTTAACTCTACCAGATGGTTCAGACGGTTATCTGATTTATTATGATGCATCTAGGGTTGGCCTAGGTTGTGTATTGATATAGCGAGGTAAGGTCTTAGCTTATGCTTCTAGACAACTTAAGGTCCATGAGAAGAACTACCCGACTCATGACCTAGAGCTTGCAGTTGTAGTATTTGCCCTAAAAATTTGGAGAGATTACTTGTATGGTGTTCATGTAGATGTGTTCACAGATCATAAGAGCCTCCAGTATGTGTTCACCCAGAAAGAGTTGAATCTTCGTCAGAGGAGATGGCTTGAATTCCTCAAGGACTATGATATGAATGTGCTTTATCATCCCGGTTAGGCAAATGTAGTAGCTGATGCTCTTAGTAGATTATCTATCGGTAGTGTAGCACATGTTGTGGAAGAAAGGAAAGAATTAGCAAAAGATGTTCACCAGCTTGCTCGCTCAGGAGTTGGTCTTACAGAATCGTCAGATGGTGGAGTAATAGTTCAGAATAGATCTGAATCTTCACTGGTAACGGAGGTTAAGGAAAAACAAGATAGTGATCCTACATTGCTTCATTTGAAAGGTTCAATTCACCAGCATAAAGTAGAGGTTTTCTCCTAAGTGGGAGATGGTGTAATGCGTTATCAGGGTCGATTAGGTGTTCCTAAGGTGGGTGAGTTGAGGAAATAGATCCTTTCAGAGGCTCATAATTCCAGATATTCTATTCACCTAGGTGCCACTAATATTTACCGTGATCTGCGGGAAGTCTTTTGGTGGAACGATATGACGAGAGACATAGCAGATTTTTTGGCTAAGTGTCCTAATTGTCAACAGGTTAAGGAAGAACATCAGAAACCAGGAGGTATTACTCAAGAGATTAACATTCCTACATGGAAGTGGGAAGTGATAAACATGGACTTCATTATAGGTTTACCTCGTACTCGCAGAGAACATGATTCCATTTGGGTAATAGTGGATAGAGTTACTAAGCCCGCTCACTTCTTGGCTGTCGAGACTACAAATTCGGTGGAGGACTACGCCAAGTTTTACATTAATGAGATAGTCAGGTTGCATAGGGTTTTGTTGTCTATCATCTCAGATAAGGGTCTACAATTTACCTCTCATTTCTGGAGATCGTTCCATAAAGGTCTTTGTACCCAGGTAAAGCTCAGCATAACATTTCATCCACAGATGGATGGTTAGGCAGAGCGTGCCATTCCAACCTTAGACGACTTGTTGAGAGTTTGTGTGATCGACCTCAAGGGCAGTTGGGATGATATCCTACCTCTTATAGAGTTCGCCTACAACAACAATTACTATTCCAGTATTCAGATGGCCCCTTATGAGGCACTATATGGGGTTAGATGTAGATCTCCAATTGGTTGGTTTGAAGTAGGTGAAGCAACATTGATTGGGCCAGATTCGGTTCATGAAGCTATGAAAAAATTTCAGCTCATTAGAGATAGACAAAAGACAGCCCAGAGTCATCAAAAGTCCTACGCAGATGTGAGGAGAAGGAATTAGAGTTTGAAATCGATGATTGGGTTTTCATGAAAGTGTCACTTATGAAGGGGTTGATGAGATTTTGCAAGAAAGGGAAGCTCAGTCCAAGATATGTAGATCCATACAAGATCCTGAAGAGGGTTGGTAATGTTGCATATGAGTTAGAGTTACCATCGGAACTAACAACCGTGCATCCTGTCTTTCACATTTCATTGTTAAAGAAGTATGTGGGTGATCCATCATCAATAGTACCATTAAAGTGTGTAGCTATGAAGGACAGTCTCACCTATGAAGAGGAGCCAATTGAAATTATTAATCATCAAGTTCGTAGGTTGAGAAATAAATAAGTAGCTTCAGTGAAGGTTTTGTGGAGGAGTCAGTCCGTAGAGAGAGCTACTTGGGAAAAAGAAGCAGCTATGAAGGCTAAGTATCCTCATCTCTTTCCTTTCGATTCCGTTTCTGCTTGAGTTTATAGTTCCTCTCCAGTCTCTTAGCTTACTCTTGTGTAAATTTAGTCTTAGTATCATGTTCCTTCAATTTTTCTTGCATTTTCAGCATATTTGCATGTTCTTTGAACTTAGTTTAGTGAGAAATCAGGTTCTAGTACTTAGTGGTAGGTCTTGCAGCTCCTTCCTTCCATACTCAACTAGTTTAGGCTTCATTTGAGAATGAATGTTCCCATTGGGGAGATATTGTAACACCTCACAAATTAGGCTTAGACTTTGCAGCAGAAAATAGCAAAAATAGGTGAACCACAAAGGGGTTCATGGGTCGTGATCAGGACCACGGTCCATCACCCTCATCGTGGTTCACCTTCCCATCAGTGTTGGACCACGAAGCTTCTCACGGGATGTGGAGCACCTCACGATCCGTAGGAAGGCTCGTGGAGGATAGACAGACCTCACAAAGCCCATACATCAGACCACGGAGCCCTCTACGGGCCGTGGTGGCGTCCGTCGTCCTGAGCCACCAGACCCCAGCCCAAGTGAGATATTACGGAGATCTTCACGGTCCGTGGTCGTTCACACGGGCCGTGGTATGACTCGTGGTTGGACAACCCATAAATCAGTAACCATTGCCAGCATAACATGACCGAGTCGATGGGTTGTGGTCCTTGTGATAGACCGTTGATATACTGTGAGTTTACGATATTTTTAATATATTTCACTTAAGATTTGTATGTGTCTACGGCCATTTTGTATTGGTATTAATGTGTTTTTATCATGTTTGCAGTAAATAAATTCAGACGTGGAAATTGAGAGACACAACTGAAGAATGTGCAGAAAAGGGCATCTACGAACGCGATCTACGGACCGCAGGTCCAGTCACAGTCCGTAGATAGTAGGCGTAGATGGACAGGCATGGCTTGAAGGAAAATCAGGGAATTCTTGACCAAGTATGGAACCACGGTTACAAATGACGAATCGTAGATTGACCTACGGGCCATCCCGCAGTTCCATCAAATGATTCAGAGAAAGGGGTTCCAGTACCTGATTTTGAAAGTCTAAGTATGGAGCTACGGATGAGGATCTATGGACCGTGGATCGAACCACGGTCCGTCCTCCTGAGCGGTCGATTTTTACTGAGAGGTGGAAATTTCGAGCTTTGGAAATTTGCATAAGTCCCAAACCACGGAAGGGACCAACGGACCGTAGGTCAGTGTCGTAGATCGAAACTGCGTCCAGAAATACTATTTCCTTATTTCGTTTGCTTTTTATTTGGGACATGTTTTTCTATATATAGGGCATGTAAACCTTATTTTTGGGGGTTAGACCTTATTACTTTAGTTCTAGTTTTTGGCTTTGGAGATTAACTTGCAATTTTAGCAATTCTTGATTTCCGAAGTTTGTTTTGAAGATTTTGACTTTGAACTTCAAGTTGAGATTCTGGATTTCTTCTTCTCATTACGTAAGTTCATGATTTCTTCATCTAAAAATATGAATTGTGTTCTTGCTACTATGAGTAACTAAATCCACAACTAAGGTTGTGGTAACCAAGAGCGATTAACAATGTACGAATAGTAACTAAGTAATTCTTGAATAGTATTATTGCATGCATTGATAATTCATTTGTTTAGAAGTCTTTTTAACGGTGGCCAACATTAGAACTCGCCTTGTTGCTACTTGCCGGACCAAGGAGGTAGCTAATAAGAAAAGAATTATCAACATAGATTTAGTGTGATACTATCGAATAGTCTAATGTCAATTGGTGCTAGGGTGAAAACTAAGTCATACATTGTCTAATATGAGCTAAAGGTAAGGGCTAGTAAATTATACACGCGTAGCCGGACCAAGGTGTGGGGTGAAATTCTCTAGTTGCCGGACCAAGGAATTAGAGATACATAACTTATCACTTTGCATGTATTACACTACGAAAGGATTACTATTACTAAGATTACCGCGTTATGAGCTTATAGGGAACACGTACGCCCTAGTTACTTTCTCTCATTGATAACAACAAATATTGAATCATCCTGACTTGTTACTTAACTACAATCAAGCATTTGTTTCACAAATCTCCTCCCCCCCCTTTACTTACTTGTTTCGGACGTTGAATAAACGAATATAATAGTAAGTTAAGTTTAAGTCTAAATCATATTGCTTGTGGGATCGAACCCAACCTCCAAGTTGGGTTTTTTACTTGATAACGATTGCTTATACTTCTTTAGGGAGGTGTAATTTGAGTGTATCAAATTTTAGCGCCGCTGCCGAGGAGTAAGGCTTTTAGATTATGTTTAACTACATTATTGAACTTTAGTCCAATTATTTCCTAATTTTACTTTACTTTTTTTGTTTTTGTTTCTCTCAGGTTCCTACTCTAGTGTATGCCAAGTACACTGAGTCTAGTTGAACCACTGACTCCTTATGATCCAGAATTGAATAGAACTTTGCGAAGGATGAATAATCATTGGGTCCCAGCCAATCCTATGGGAGGAAATCTAGGTGATGGAGTTGAGTTGCAACCTCCTAGGGTTGATAATGAGAATGCTGAAAATCAAGGTAGTAATCTATTCGGAGATGTATTAAGTGTACATAATCCACCAGAACCGATGTTGCGTGGTAACTATAGGGTCGACATTAATGCCTCTGAATCTGAAGGGCATATTATTCTACCTCCTCTACCTCCGGGGCATATATTCGTGGTGACGAGCAGTCAGATACAGATGCTTACAACGAGGGGTTTGTTCTCTGGTATAGCATCGGAGGATCCACATGGGCACATGGACAAGTTGAGGAGTGTTTACAATAGTTGCGTGAGTCGACCGGATTTAGACATGGATGTCATTAGATTGAGAGTCTTCCCTCTATCATTGACCAGAGATGCTGCTGTATGGCTTACCGAGTTTCCTTATAACTCAATTCACACATCGGATCAATTGTGCAAAGTGTTCATGGAAAAATACTTCCGAATTTCAAAGAAGCTGAACCACAAAGATAAACTCAACAACTTCGTCGCACTACCTAGAGAGTTTGTGAGTAGTTTGTGGGATAGGTTCACTGCTTTCATAAGAAGTGTCCCAAACCACCGCATTAATGATGAGTCACTAAATGAGTATTTCTATAGATGCCAAGATGACAATGGTAAGGCTGTGCTTGATACTATCGCAGGAGGATCATATGGTGAGTGCACTTTTGAGGAGATCGCTGAGAAACTAGAGAAGATTTCTCGGAACAATAAAGCATGGAGCACTCGGAAGTTAGACATTTGAAGAAGCACTTTTGCAGTTCAATCTGCACCTAGTCAATATGCCAATGACATTCGTGAGGAGATGGCTCAGATGAGGACAGAACTTGGGTTGGTGTTGAAGCATGTGAGCGGAGGTACCGAAAAGATAAATGCTGTGAATTATTTGACTAGGAATCCACCATCGGTTGAGGAATGTTATTATGAAGAGGATACTTATGCGGTCAATGATCAGACGGTGGGTTTCCGAGCCAACGCCCAAGGTTCCAGTTCGGATAATTGGCGCCAAGGTCAAGGAAACCAAGGTCGAAACTATGGCAACTACAATCGAGAGGGTCAATATCTCCGGGATGGAAACTACAATCGCAACAACAACTACAATCGAAATAACTATGGCAACAAAAATGATAGGGGTGGTCCTTATGTTCCTCCTCAAAATCGAGAATCTGATAATAGGGAAGCTGGGGGTAGTATGTCACGGATTGAGGATATGATGCAGAAGATGATAAAGAGGTTTGATTTGACTGATGAGAATGTGAAGGAGATGCGAAACGACTTGTCTGGTATTGGTCAAAAAGTCGATGCCCATGTAGTGTCGATCAAGCAACTCGAGCAACTGATGAGTCCACAAATTAGACTCATTTAGGGATATATATTAATAGAATTAGTGTCCTCAAATGCATATTTTGTCTCAATATCTGATGAAAACCCTTAAGTTTCAGGTATTTGGAGTTGGAAGGAAATCATTGACACTACTTAGCCAAATAGAACAAAGGCAGCTGAAAGAACGAAGAAATAAAGATCTGAGAATTGCCGAACCTATTTGGTGAGTCGCCAAAAGGTCTTATTCTTGCCTTTTGTTTCAGTTTGGTGAGCCCTGAAAGAAAGGATCAAATCGGCGGTGAAAAAGAGCAGTCAGCGTGTTGCCGAGCAATTCGGCAAAGCAATACTATGTCGCCCAATGATCCAAAATACGACGATGCTGAAGGATAGAGCAAGACGGTGATGAAACCTACCAAAGGGAGGATCGCCGAGTTGATAGGCGATCTCGACTAACGGCGCTGAATGATCCGCTACATCATAAATTTTTGAAAACTATAAATACTCGTTGAGAGTTGTAGCTTAATATCAGATTTTTAATATAGAATGTTTAACATAGAATTTTGAGTTCTAAGTTTGGAGAGGGTTTTGAAGAACTTAAAGATTCAAAGGGTTTCATCTCCATGATTTTGGACTTGGGTCTTGTGGATTCTTCACTCTTTGCTTGTTTTGAGACTTAAATTTTCATACCCATTTGAATGCAAACTCACATTGGTATAAATTTCTATCTCTTTTACATGTCTAGGTAAAACCCCAATTCTTGGGGTGTGATTTTGTGAATATGGGTTACATTGCCTGTTAGGTCTTGCTTGTTAAGGATTTATTTGTTATTTAGATGTGATTTCATTTAATAGTTGTGGTGGAACTTAGTGAAATTGTAGTTGCAAATACGATTTCACGTTTGTATTTTTGGCTTGTTCGAGAGAGGTCGTAAAACTAAGACTACTAAATTGATGGTCGGTGGGATTGGGTCGACATGAGGTTCAGCTCGAGAGAGTGAACCCTAGTCGTTCTCCCAGACACTCAGCTTGAGAGAGTGAGTGGGCTAAGAAGGATACTGTTCTTCATGCGGTAACTCGGTGTTTGAGAGAAACCGAGTTGATTCGAGGTAAGTTGCTTGAGAGAGAATTTACCTCCACTATAGTCTAGCCTAGTCACAAATATTCAACGGATTTATTATCAAAAGCATGTACCCAATAATTTAGTTTATCCCGTATTCCTATCACATCCCAAGAATACCCTCACCTTGATTAGTACTCCTTATATTTTCACTGATTTTTGTTTAGTTGTGACAAACCCCCATTGTTAATTGACACTCTTGTGTCACCCCTTAGATTTAACATGTTCTTGTTCGATAATGTTTTGAGCTATGACTAGTAAGGACTAAATTTTATTTTTCTATTAATTCTCAAAACCACTCCCTTGGGACTCAACCCCAACCCTTGGTTGGGTTACTTTAATATTGTATGATTGTAGACACTTGTATTGGAAGTTGTGTCTTGATTACACAAACATCAAAATGGAGCCCCTGCCGGGGAGTGGTTTTATTTGAGAATTTTTAGATTAGTAGAATTTTTGTTCTTCTTAGTTGTAGTTTACTCACTTAATCTTTTGTTTTGTTTTGTTTGCTTGTGTGAATATTTCAGAAAGCATGAGTATCAACGGTAGCCAGTTGGGCCACCAAGATGAAATCAAAAATCTCAATGATGTCCAAGATCCCAACATCAATGGCTCCCATCTCACGGGAGGTTTTGGAGCTATCCGGTTACCTCCAGTCGAGGGAAATATAGTGTTCCACATAATGAGTACTATGTTGCAACTCTTGCAACTAAAGAGACTTTTCAGCGGGTTGTCTCACGAGGATCCTCACGAGCATCTTCGGAACTTCATGGATGTGTGCGGACCGTTCTCGTTCAAAAACATCTCTCAGGAGTCAGTCCAGTTAAAATTATTCCCTTTCGCATTAATGGGAGAGGCGTGCAAGTGGCTGGCCGAGTTGCCACGTGAATCCATCACTTCCTAGGAGGAATTGGTAACTGCATTTCAAGTGCAATTTTTCCCTCCCTCGAAGATGATGACCCTTCGGGATAGAATTCAGAGCTTTAAGCGTCTGGAAGGAGAGACTCTGCACAAAACTTGGTTACGGTTCAAAAAGTTGGTGCGTCAATGCTCAGCCCATGGTTTGCCTGATAATGTGCTATTTCAGTACTTTTGCCGGAGTTTGGACTCGGTAAACAAAGGGGTCGCTGACCAACTTTCGCCTGGAGGCTTAACGCATCAGCCATATGTAGTAGCAGCCCAACTTTTAGATGGCATGACAACCATTAATAGAGCGTGGTACACTCGCGAGGACCAAGTCTCTCCTCTCACCTTCAAGCTATCTAAGGAGCAGATTGAAGAAGATCATGACAGAGACCAAAACATGACCAAGATCATGACACAACTTGACATTTTATCCAAAAATGTCATGGGGACTGGTGCCCGTGGTGTCAATGCCGTGGGGGTCGGGTGTGCAAATCCCGAGGAGATGAAGTTTGAATCCTTGTATAATGAAGAGGTAAATTTTCTAGCCAACCAAGGCGGTAGCTATTGTTCAAACTACCCACGGCATGATGGTAACCAAGGTTGGGCTAGAGACAAAGGCTGGAAGGATCGAGATCGTGAATGGAGGGACCGTAATCCCAATTGGAAGGATGGGCAAAAGGATAGATATGTGCCTCACCATGAGCGCGAAAAGCCCAAGGACTCGGAAGGTGGTAGGTCTGAGAATGTGCTCTCAGATATTCTCAACAAAATTGAAGGGTCAGACAAAATGTTAAAAGGAATGAAAGAAGATGTGTCCACCTTTCGCCAGACCGTCACCTCTCATTCAGTTTCGATCAAGCAGTTAGAGACCCAATTGGGTCATATCTCATCTCACCTCAATTCGAGATAGCAAGGGAGTTTGCCTAGTGATACTATGGCTTACCCCAAGAATGAGGTTTGAAGGTGGACTTGCGTCGTGCCATGACTTTAACTAAGGCGCTGCTTGGGAGGCAACCCAAAACCCTTTTATTGCTTTATGTTGGTTTTAGAAATAATGGTGTGTTAATTGTGCAGGATTAAGTGTGGGAAGCATTTGGAAAGAAATAGATTGGTGAGAGAAATGTTCGGTTAGCGAGTCACCAAAGTATTAGGCGGCCCGACTCACACCACCGTTTGATATAACCCAGTTTGGGTTTGGGGTCTGTAAAACTCGGTGGGCCCAAAGAAATGATAGACGAGTCGCCGATCAGCTCGGCGAACCCAATTTGTATCGTCGTTTGGATTCCCAAATTAACTGGGGGATTCTGTAAAAATCGACGAAGAATGTAATTGCTCGGCGTGACACCGAATGGTTTGACGCTCACGACTAATGTCGCCGAGTGGCCAAGAACTGGACGGTTTTTCAAGAAAAATGTTTAAAGTTTCAATTTCCTGCGTTCTCCCTCATTTTCAAACCTTACAAACTCACACCTAGTTTTACTTTCAATACCGTAACATCTCTATTGTATTTTGGTTATTGAATTGTGCTCAGATCTGGATTGCGTTGCCTCCTAGCATCTTACTAGCATCTTAATCGGTATCTAAGGTTGGTTTCCGAGCCCTAAGTTCCTTTTATCAAAAGTTGTGCTCAAATGCAATGACATTACTTCGATAATGTGTGCTGGTCCTCTCTGGTAGGATTAGAATTTTTGTTTGCTTGCTTTGATTCGATAATATTGACCGTACTAAGTTAAATAGTTGATCCCTGAAAATTGTGTCCTATAGTGGATGAAAAATCATGGGTTATGCATAAGTGTCGCTGGGTCTGAGACTAATTTGGCTATTGCATATTTTGATTTTGCTTTCAGTGGTTGCGGGGTTGAATTTGAGAAGATGGGTTGAAAATAGGTACGTTGAGCCATTTGGCGAGCTGGGTTGAGCTCGCCGAACCACTCGGCGGTTCACCTAACGTCCCCATCTCGCCTTTAATTTAATGATAAATATGTTGTTCATTCTGTAACTTTCGGCGAGAAGCCTGATGTCACTGAACGCACTCGGCGTCTCACTGAAAGACCTCTTGCTCACCCTTTGTCTGCACCATTGTATCCTCTGTGCACTGCACTAGGTGAATCGCCTAAGTGGTTGCGCGTTTCGCCAACTGGATCGGCGAAGTTTTTCATCAGATGAACTTCTATGTTTTTGTTGAGATATTTTCTAACTCTTTCCCAAAGTTATATAGATATGGCTAGACCAAAAGTAGCTGGAAGAAACAGGACACCTCGATAGTTAAGAGCGAAAAATTTCAGGAAAGGTACAAGTGAAACGAATCCTCCCAAGACGGGAAATGAGAGCAACAAGCCTAGTTCCAGCAAGAGATCTATCCCCCGAGATCCCACTGTCCGTTCATGGACTCGTGGATTCTGCACAACTATACATCCCTTTTTGGCGGCTAATGACTTGGACAATTACAGCAAGCCAATTGCCGCTGAACCTTCTGAAGTAGCTCCGGGGACTATTATTCAAGCCCTGGCTGACACTTCGGGCACTTGTGCCCAGATAGATGGAGCGACTGTGTAGACATGATTTTTCTCTACCTCCCACTCTGTCTTTCCTTATTCTAAATTCGGGATGTTATGCTGATTGCATTTGAGGACAATTTGCTTTTATTTGTGGTGGGGTGAGGCCCACCTTTGTGTGCTATTCGTGAATTGTCTTTCATTTATGTATTTGGGTTGTAAGTTATAATTGTGTTAATTACTGCTTTCGTGGAAGGTTTGATCTTGTGGCTCCGTGTTTTTCGTGTTTTAAATTGCAAAATGATTTTGATCCTTCCAAAAAAGCCACCCCTTCTGTGTTGAATGTGGTTGTTCCTTCGCAAATTTGAGTATCATGATCAATACCAATGACTTGGATGGTTCTTATAATCAAACAAACATCAATGTGCGGCTACAATGAGGCCAAATGAAGGTGTATAGACAATATGTGAACTCTTTGCATCTCGTTGTGACTAGCCAATGATCAAATCGAGTCTCTTGTGATGATCATTGCACACTAGCGAACGTGTGAAGCCTTGTTTGACTTATAGTGTCAATACCTAGTGTGATGAGCTTACCTGTGAACTATGTATGATGGATCCTAGAATTTGCCCCGTTGGTCCGGTCAACTAAGTGATGCTATCTCTTGATATGATCTTAGGAAACTTCTAAGAGTGTGAGCCAATTTGATATATACCTCTTTTGTGGCCTACCTTGTGAGTGTATGAACCGCTTTTGAACACCCCTTGAGCCTTACCTTTCTTTGGAAGAAACTTGATAAAAACTAGACCTCTCTTAATCCA